>PVKZ01001542.1:231754-370122 GCA_004027375.1 Macroglossus sobrinus | reverse complement strand
ACAGATTTGTGTGTCATCCTTGCATAGGAGCCATGTTAATCTTTTTGTTCATTTCTCCTCCTCCTCCTCCTCCTCCTCCTCCTCCTTCTCCTCCTTCTTCTTCTTCTTCTTCTTCTTCTTCTTCTTCTTCTTCTTCTTCTTCTTCTATTAGATCTCTTGGTATATATTTGGTCTATTTGCAATACTTTAAATTTGTTTTTACTTCAGCCAGATACACGCTTTTTTCTCCCCACTCCCCCAGAAAAAATCCTGCAAAGCATTCCAGCAGATAAAAAAGATAAATTTAAGCTGCTCTTATTGAGGGGTAAGTGGATCTGGACCTCTGTCTACTTTTTCACCCCTATCATTTCCATTATCTCTGCGGTACCTCCAATGAACCTCTGGCCTGAGAAAACACATTTCAAAATCCTTGGGTTAGTGATACGAGCTAAGTGGAATTCTAGAGACTTAAGTTTTAGCTTTAGTTCTAACATCAAGTTTGTATGTGTCACTGATAGGGTTAATTGTTTCATCTATAAAACAAGAGTTTAGAACAGTGGTTCTCAATTTTGGTTGTGTATTAGAATCACCTGGGGAGCTTTAAAAAATCCTGATGCTTAGGCTTCGCTCTATACCAATTAAATTAGAATTTCTGAGGTGTGACCCAGGCAACAGCATTTTAAAAATCTCTCTAGGTGATTCCAACATGCAACCACTTTTCAAAACTTCCAGAAAATTTTTGAGCAATAATGTTCCACAAATCCATGGATTTACGCAGTTTGTTTTGGTAGATATAATTAAAGCGTGCAGTGTTTTCATTTATAGATAGTACGCAGGAAGGGGGAAGATGGTGAATATAAAGATTAGATGCTAGGAGAAAAGTTTTTTGATTATCTTAATAGCTCAGTATGTTAGGCAAACATTTAACTTTGTTATATCACTGATGGGAGTGATTTTAACTTTCTGCAAAATGAGAAATCATATTTAAATGCAATGTTATTATTTTTCTGTCAGTAAAGACACCATTTGTTAATATGATCAGCCAAGAATTACACCTAAATATTTTATTCAGAAAATAAATAGAAAAAGCAGATTGACTGCTGAAATGTAAAATATGGTTAATATCCCTCAGTTGGTGGTATAGACTGAGATGCTTTCAAAAGAAAAAACAGAATTACTGCTATGTGTTTCTTATTGATTATAGCAAAAAAAAATTATTGTTTCAGCAGAGTTTTTAAATTAGGAAAAAAATTTGAAGTATTGACAAGCAACTGATCTTAAAAGATATATAAATTAGATAGAAATTATCAGGATATAATCTCCAAATATCAAATGAATGTACTATGATTGGGTAAATTTCAATGAATATCAAATAGTTTTAAAATGATAGCACATTTAGAGCAAAATGATTGATAGTAGTTATGTTAGATGTATAACTAAATGGAAATGCCTTTTCATTTTCTTATTACCAAGGTCATTTACATATTTTCTCTCATGTTTGTGCGGCTAATAGGTAGGTATTCAAGATTCATGTGCTTTAATCTCCCTTTTTAACAAAGTAGTTCTTTTCCGGAAGTACAATTAGCGCTTGTGGCAGGGCTATGTGTTCATAATTTTATTACCTTGTCCTTGATTTTATTTTTTTTTGGCTGGGATAGATTCACCAACAACAGAATAAAAACATAATTTTAGACATATTCTGGACAGAAAAGTCAGTCAGTCCCTTTGTTTTTATGTTCTAGTCCTTTTTATCCCAGATAAAAGTCTACCCAGCCTTTTTATGTGGAAATGCCCTAAGTGATTGGGCAATAAGCCCTATCACTGACTTGACAGACTAGGTGAAAGTCCACAGAGACAAGTTTGACAACATGGAATTGAGCCAATAGCAGCATTGGTCACCTCTGAATGAACAATGTCGACAAGGACAAAGAGAGCTTTTACTAATAACCATGAGTGACTTCTGGTTAAGAACTTTCCCTATTTTTCTTGGACTTTGTAAATTCTGATGGCTTGGTACAATATAAAATAAATGAGTGAGTGAGAAGAATGGGACAATTGCAAAGAAAAAAGAGTGAGTGAGAGAAAGAGAGAGAGAGAGAGGTACAGGGGGGTAGAATGTTTTGATGATGTCTCTTCACCAAATTTGGCCAGTGGAGACAAAGAGCTAAATATAATTTGGCTTTAATAATAATAATAATAATAAATATTATTATTTTTATAGGCAAGGCAACCCTTGGTTGATCTCACAGATTGCAAGGATCTTGTCAGCTTACAATCCCTTATTTTTTATTTTTTACACCTACAACACCTGGTCTTCCTACGTGGTCTCTCATCCAAGTACTAAGCAGGCTCGACCCTGCTTAGCTTCTGAGATCAGATAAAATCTGGCTTGTTCAGGATGTCATGGCCATAGACCGGCTTAGGTACATTAAAGAAAGGCATATAACATTTCCTGTACTTTGTGTTTGGGGACACAATTCTTAATTGCCTTTGGAAATGTATAACTGGTACAAATAAATCTCAACATTTGGTCATTAGTACGTTACCTCTTTTTACAGAACAAACCTCTAAAACACCTCTATAAAGTCCTCTTAGTTTGCCCAGTTCCATAATGATCCCTTTCTATTCTAAACTTCAATTATTTACCATCTATATCATTTATTTCATGACTCATTAATATGCTGCTTTGTGACAGTTTTTATTTGGTTATTTTTTTATTATTTAACTCATATTTTATTAGCTTACCTAGATTTTAAGCTTCTACTGTGATAGGAATTACCTTAAAAAATAAGTTGAATAAGTGAATGTGTGAATATTGCTTTAGACTGAACTGTCTAAGGGCAGGAACTAACAATACCATTTTATCTGTGTATTTTCAGCAAACAGTACAGGTACATAGGAAGTATTCAGTACATGTTTATTGAAGGACTGCATGAATAGATTAATAGACTAATACAGAATGAAGGCACAAATGCATATATTCACTTGAAGAATTGATTCATTTATATTTCATGAAAAATTAGTCTGTTACACCCAGATACGAATTTCTAATTCAACACAGTATGTTTTTACTAATGTATTGAGGCAACTCATCTGAAAAATGTTAGTAATAGAGGAAACTGATTAGATCTCACAAATTACAAGGTCTCTTCTTAATTTTTTAATCGTCCCATATTTTATATTTACTTTTATTTCCTGTGTAAAAATGGGGATAGCAATCCCCTCAGCAACACTCACTAAAATTTCTCTCAAGCTCTGTTGTTTTTTTTCTGAGAGTTTAGAATTCCCAGTTGCTCTCAGATCACATCATTTCATTTTATCTCAGGTGGATCTGAGAGGTTAAATCTAGAGTTTCTTTTGGTGGAGAAAATGTCAGGAACTTCTTCTTGTAAAGCATTTCTGTGACAGTTTAAATTAATTATTTCACAATTCTCCCAATGATATATGGAGTCTATGCCCACTGTCCTTGTATCTGAGTGAGCTTGTGAGGACTGAAACCAAGAATATATGGCAGAAATAACACTTTGTGACTTCTAAGACCAGATCATAAAAGGCTATGGGTGTTCTAACTTGTCTGCTGAAACAATGAGTTGTGTGATGACAAACGACTATGCTGAGGACTTTAGGCTAGAGAGACCATGTGGATATGTGTGCAACTGCATTTTCCATCTATCTTTTCCAAGGTGTCACTTGTGTATGTGAAGAAGCCACCTTGAAAGTAAGTTCCCAGCCTCAGTTGTTCTAGCTCCAGCTGTTGGAGTCATCCCCAGATGAGGCCTAAAATATTGAAAAGCAGAAATAAGCTGTTTCCTGTTTGAATTCATGACCCACAGTCCCTGTGAGCATAGTGAGAATGCTCATTTTATGCCACAAAGTTTTGGGTGATTTTTTATGCATCAGTGGTAACTGGAACAATTATTTTAAGATCAAATTTTGTCTACTGAAGGATATCTTTTATTTTAAAAAATATAATCAAAAGGTTTTTGTATTTTACCTTTTATAAGTAATATTATTATTCTAGATTTAATTTAATATGGGAAGCATCTAATTTCCTTCACTTTCTCTACTGTTTAAAAGCTTGAAATCACTAAATGATGTTCAATGGCTTATTTCAGTGTTTTTTAAGCATATTTGGAAAATATACAGTGTTATTTTTAGCTGCCACCTTTTTTTTTTGTGGGGAGAGGGAATAATCATAAGTTTCTTCAGAGTAGAAACTTTACTTTCATTGTACCTGGAGTAATCACTATGACGTCCTGACTTAGGCCAGAGTTCCTCGAAGGCATCGTTCCTGGCTTGGTTCACTTTTCTAATTGTGCTCAAACAATTAGAAAATACTGTATACTATATGCTACTTAGTGAGCCATAATGAACATTAGCATATTGAATAATCTAAGAGGTCATAAAATAAGAAAATATGTTTCCCTCTGTTTAACCAGGTCATTTGGCCACAGAACACTGTTATGGAACAAATCTTTTAATCTCTGGTGTTTTACATTACCAGTTTAAAAAGTGCTGATTGATCTAGATGGAATAGTAATTAGTAGATATTCAAAGAGTTTGCTTTATTTTTTCTTTCATTTTTTGTATATAATTCCTCAAAGTTATGAAGTATACAAGAACACAGATAGTTGTCATTCCAAAGAATAAATGATTGATAAATACGAGAAGAAATTGTAGGAGGTAGGACCAGAAAGGAAGGCACTAACACTAATTAAAAGCTATTGTAAATAATCTAGGTCTGTTTTGTCAACTAGAATCCCCTTTCCTAACCCTATTCCTCCTACTTGCTTCCAAGGTATTTTTTCAGAATTTCCAGAAGCACAAAAAGTGTTGTTCGAAACAGGAATGTTTAACATTATGATTATTTAAATTTGCTTTTAGTTGTATCATTTAATTCTTTTGATATTTCAAATAATAATAGAGGAAAGTGTGAGCATGACTATAAAACAGTTTGAGAGCTCCAGGTCTGGGGACAGCAGAAAACTGGCAACTTTGGACAGCAAGATAACACTTTGGTATCCCAGTCTAGTTGGGCAACCGTATATTCTGGTCAAACAAGTTTCCAGTTATTACATTTTTGACAGCGAGATTGATATTACAACATAGGTGTGAGGGTTGAACTGTATAACTCTCTGGATTGATTTTTCAAATGTTGTATACATTTTTAGAAAAGCAGTACTGTTAAAATCTTTAATAGAGTTGCTAGACCATCAACTGATATGTCAACACACCTTGAAAGAGGCTTCATCATATACAAAGGTAAAGTTCTGTCAGATGATGTTAGCAAAACAAAATAAACTTACAGGAGGAAGGAAATGTTTCTTTTAAATGCTCTAGTGTTATAAAATAGAGTTCTATAAGTCATTGAGAAGGTGTTTCAAATATGAAGTTGAATGGAAATGTAAGAGATCTAAAAGGCAATAAGGTAAATGAAAGCACTTCTCAAAAGATTTAAATAGAAAGTGATAAAATGTCAAAGTGAATCTTTATTTAATAATGGAAGGAAAACCCCAAAACTCTAGAGTTACTTTAAGCTGAATGAACTGTGGATTCTACAGAGCAAAAGCAAAGATAAGAAAGGTAATACTTCACAGGCTTGGAGAAATAAAAGATATAGTCTTAATAGTAACTTAAATTAGTCCAGAGACTACTTTAGATAGTTTCTGACAAAAGGGCTTCCATGGTCAAAGAAGTTTAGAAAAGTTGTGTCAAAACAGATCATTTTTTTCTAAGATTTCTGGGGCTTTAATATACTAATGTATATTTTGAATCTTTCTGATGTGCATCTATTTTACAGTATTTCCAAAATTCACTTGACTACAGAAATGTTTTTAAGACACAATCTCTTTGGGGACCTGTATTCCAAGGATACAAATTTGGGAAACAATGATTTCGCCCTTTTGTTTGATGAAGATCTTATTGACCTTATTATGAGACTAGCTGACACATGGTCTGTAGGCACTTCATGGTTCCTGCTCTTTGAAATCATAGCTCTAATTATCACATGTAGCCTAAATGGAGCTTGTGCTTATTCCTGGCTTAATCACTGATTAATTTTCCCACTTTATGAAATTGGGATTATTACTTTTTGCAGAGGAGGAAACTGGGATGAAGAAAGGTGAGCAGACTCTCTCAAGGTCACATGATATATATGGTAGCATGTTAGATTGTGAAATTTTTATTTCTTTTCTCCCAAGCTGCTGAATGCTGCCTTCCGGCTTAAAAAAAAAAATACCTAGTTTTGGTTAATGAATGAGTCTAATTTGTTTTGAGACCCTCTTCTCTGAATGGGACCCTGGGTTTCACTTGAATTTTGAGAAAAAGTTCTGAATTTTTTGATGAAAGGCTGTATATATATTTAAAATACGGTTCACTTATTAGATACTAGGGCTTATGCAAATAAAAACAGAGAAAGGAAGACAATTTGTTTCTAGTTTAGAATTAAAAAAAAAGATTTTTTTAAAAGTATAGGTAGACTTTCCAATTGAAAAATCATGAAAAGTTGAATCCTGAAAATGAATACATTTTTTAAGAATTTTAGAGATATTTGGTTTCAGATACAGAATTATTCAAAGGATGGTCAGAAATGTGAATGTGGGCCTTGGGAGAAAGGACTAGCAAGAGATAGTCTAATCATCTTCACAAAAGGGAAGTTGAAGGTGAGAGTGCAGCTATAGTAATATCAGTAGTTCTCAAGTTAGATCTCTCTCTCTCTCTCTCTCTCTCTCTCTCTCTCTCTCTCTCTCTGTCACACACACACACACACACACACACACACACGCCCTTCCCTACTTTTCTACTTTTACTGCTTTTTCTTTCTCTTTTATAAAGTTATATTTGTGAATTATATAGCCAATTACAAGACATCAAGGGATTATCTAGTTCTCTTGTCCATTTGTAGAAAGCTGATAATTCTCTGGCAGAGAACTCACTTGTCTAAGGCCAGATTTTACTGTGATTTGGTAGTGGAGGTCTGTTTATTTGTTTGTTTATTTTTCCAAGGTCAAGTGTCTTTATCTTACACAAATGCTTTCCTGCATTTACTTTTTAAATTTCCCTAAATGGGTTTTTTGCTTGTGGACAAGGCTTGTGAAGCTACTAGAAGTAGATTGATCTATCTGAAAACTAGCTGGTTTCTACAACAGATATATTCCATATACACCTAATCTGTGGAAATTATACATTGACAAATACTTTGATATCAAGTTTTAAGGAGGGCACATAGAGGAAGAAGAAAAAGTTGAATTTTCTAAAATCAATCTTTGTAAGGAAAGAATGCAAGAGCTTCTGAAGCATCCCTTCCTGAATTTGGCTATTTATTTTTTCCTCTTCATGTTCTTAGTAAGAGTGAGCTCTTCACCCTGGAAAACTCAGGCAATATATTGTCTTCTAAACAAACAAGAAAAAGGTTAGCTCATTACTTCTTGCTCTTTTATGTTTAGGAGGAGTTATTTCTCTCATCCCCCTATGCAGTTTCCTGCTGATTATGTATATCTTGGTGAATGAATGAAATGTCTTGTGTGAGATGTCACATTTCTCTGAGAATGGGTGAGCATCAACTTAGATGAATGTAAATATGGTTAGAAACAAATATGAACCTTCCCTTCCTAGTGTAAAACCTTGAAACCTTAAAAAAAAATTCCAGTTGCTCAAAAATTGGATTACTAGGTGGATTCTCTTTATAACACCTCTCATTTTTTTCCCCGTTATTTGCTTACTAGTTTATGGCTTTTTCCCATCTACTCTGCATATACACAGAAGGAAAAACATATGTTTACTGTTGCATTATCAGTGACTAAAATAATGCTAGGAATATAATAGGTCTGCAATAAATATTTGCTAAATGAAGGTCTGAGTGAATTAGTAAATAAATACATATCTTCATTTTAAGGGGAAGAAATGGAGTCAGCTGAGGTTAAGTAATTCACCAAAGGTCTTGTAACAAGTTCAGAACAAGGCTTGAAATAGATCCTGTCTCTCAACTTTCAAACCAGTACAATATGCCCTGTATGTTTTCCATTTTATCTATTATAATTGCCTATACAAAAAGGCATTTGGAATTCAGACTAATTATATGCCAGGCCTAAGAGGAGTTGTGTCTTAGGATGAATAGTGTTTAATATTGTTTATAAACTATTGAAATTACAATTTTTGAATTGTCTGAGATTTTTCCTCACACTTTGGTGCACTGAATAAACTTTAGTAATGTGAAACTTGTATTTATCTTCAATTACTTAGAACTTTAGCAACATTCTTTCACTAATTATATAATATAAAATTATAATACTGATTTAATAAGCTTATTTATATTATTAGTCATAAATTAGTTTTCATTCTAAATCTATAAAATATGAATTTTATTTGTGTATTAACATTTTGCTCAGATATACATAGTTATATATTTTTTAAATGGACTAATTTTATGTTTTCCTCTTACACTTTAGTACCAAAACATAGTTGATTTGGTAGACTAAATTAATTGTTTTTTCCTTTTTCCTTCCTTTTCTCTTTCCTTCCTTTGTCTATGACTCAGCAATTCTCTACTTGTTGGTGTGTTGGCAATGCCCTAATCTTAACCTGTACGCTGGTTACACAGGAGTTACCTTTATAATTACCAGTAATTACACTACTAATTATAAACTGTATAATAACTGTATGTTCTATGCTCTGTTCTGTATACATATTTTATAAAAACTAAAAAAAGAAAAAGTAAAAGTAAAGTCATATTTCATATGTTTTTAGTCTATAGTGGATTGAATTTGAACATTTATATATCTTATTATTTATAATTCTCAGAAATCTATTAATATTTTAGGGTGTGGAACTTTTTATTTCTGTTCCAATTTACTTATAAATGAACCTCTAGTAGTGATTTATTCCACTTAAAAATATTTTTATTAGACATGTATTGAATTATATAAAGAACATGAAGGATAAAAATTGCAATTTAGTATTATAAGACTTTAACACTTTATATAAAGTAGTGCCTAACATTTATTGAGTGCTCAGTGTGTATTACTTAACTGATTCTGTAACTAATTATATCATAGAAAGCTATGAACCAAGAGATCCTGTCTTTCTGGCTCCTGTCTTCTCACCTTTACTGTTTTTTCCTAAGGCTCAGTTCTTAGACTTCTTCCATGATATGCCTGAATTGACTGTTGTGATCATCCAGTCTCATGGCTTTAAACACCAGATCTCTATACTGACTATACACAAACGTACAGCTCTAGCCTGGAGTTCACCCTAAACTCTTGAGTACTTAGGTGCCAAGCGTCGGTGCTTGGACTCTAAGCTCTTATATGTACTACTTATGTTACAACTTCTCTTAGATATCTAATAGCCATTTCAAACATAATATGTCCCAAACTGAATTCCTCAGTCTGCTCCTAGCAAAGGTTCTCGATCTCATTTAATGCCACCTGAATCCCCCACTTGCTCAAATCAAAGACCTTGGATTAATTCTTTCTCTCTCTTTTTTTTTATACCCACATCTAATTCATTAGCATTATCTGTTTGCCTCTATATTCAAGACACATTCAGAGTCTGAATATTTTTCTTGACTTCCATTGCTACCACTCTGGGTAAGTCTACTATCATCTCTCCCTAAGTGGCTGTAATACCTTCCTACAAACTCCCCACTTCATTCAGTTGGCACAGGAACAACCCATTCTCTGCACGTGAGCCAGAGTGATCCTGTTAAAATGTATGTCAGATTGTATCACTCCTCTGCTTAAAACCTTTTAATGGCTCCCATCTCACTATAAAACACCCACACGAGGCGTTACATGATCTGTCCTCACCATTCTCTCATGTCATCTCCCTGTTTATTTCACTCACAGCACACTGCCTCCTTGCTGTGCCTTGAGAACACTAAGTGCCCTCTGTCTCAGGATCTTTGTCCTTACTGTTGCCTCTCCATGAAAAATTCTTCCTTCGCTTTCTTCATGCTAAAATGTCTGCTTCTCAGTGAGACTCTCTCAACAAGCTGTAAGACTTTTAAGCACAGTTTGTTTTTATCATCCTTGTTTATTTTGACTTATTTATTTCATTCAAGATGTTTACAGTGCATTCCTAACTTTGGAGCCATTATTAAGCTTATAAGTGACATTAACCTTTCCAGGGAGAATTGTTAACACAGGGAAGGATGGCAGCTTGATCCTCTAATATGAAATCACAGGTTTGAAAGGTAAGGAAATTGACCTTGAAATCTTCCTTTTGCTGCCTACTGGACTCTGAGTTGACAAAGTCATTCTGACTGAAGGGGAAGCTGGGCCACTTGATCTTTGCCTTTTACTGTGCTTTTTTTGGCAGACCAAACTTCTCTTAGATTATTGAAAAAATACTATAATCATAGCTGTAAGAAACCTTTCTTTGCATTAGCACATAAGCACAGTTTTTTCTAGGCTTGTTTGAATGCCACAATGAATGTGTCTATAGGACAGGTCACATCTTCAGAACAAACTTGTCTGAGAGGCAGGATTTGAACTCAAAGTTACTGATTTCCAGGCTTGTGTTTGGACTGGCTGGTCCTGCTGCTACTCAGATGTTTGCTATTGTATAATTGGGCTGAGCAGCAGATAGAGTATAGCCTATGAAATGATTGGTTTGCCAGCTGCAAATATGTGGATCAAGAGCTCAATGCTCTGCCCATGATAAATGAATAAAAAGGAGAATCATCAGTAATCATTTTAAGCACATTGATGAAAGAATGAACATGTAGAAAGAATGTGGTGGAATACTTACTCAAGATTTTTTCCAGACTGTCAAATGATAGGATGAGAGATTCTTCAGAGGCCATAGTGGGAACTTTAGATCCTGCAGTGGGAATACTCCATAGAGAGAAACTGAAACCATTTCTCAGGAGAGAATTCTCGTGAGTTATCCTGTGGAAATAACTTTGTTCCATTCACTTTCTCCAGCATACATGGGTATTTGCAGAAAAGGGCAGAGGTTTTGGTTTTATCTGGGTCTGTTTAATCCCTGTATCCACTGCAAGTATAACCAGGGATATCGTTACTTAAAAATGGATCCCAATTCAACCAGTTCATGTATAATGTGGGCTCTGTTCTTTCCTGCATAATCCTCTTTCATGATATCAGTATTGAAAACCACTTAGATAACTGTTGTTAATCCTACTCCCATAAATATGTGAAGTTAGTTAAAAAAAATTCTTCATCAGAGCATTTGAAAAAGACAAATCCCCAAAACTTTCTATAATTAATGCTATGAGTTCAACAGTTTCAGATCTCCACCATGTCTTATTAAATGAGATACAGTTTTTACAGGAAAACCAGGATTTAAGGGACTTCTTGGAGAATGCTTAAGCAGTACACTGATTTGTTCTTGGGATAATGCTCCACTGAGCTCATGAGTCAAGTCTCTGCTATTAATCTCCTTTTGCAATTTCTAGATGAGAGAGTTCCTTTGGCCTAGTATGTTTTCCACATGTGGAGGCATAGATAATTTCCATTAATTTCTTTCACTAATAGCTGCAACTAGATTAAAATATAAGTGAAAGAAACATTAGTGGTAACATAAGAAAAGTATTCATAGTTTATATAAATATGATATATGTTTGAACATGTATGAATATGTATTAAATTTGTTGATGTATACTTAATATCTCCTTCACCTCTTCAATTCAAGCTTTTTTATGCCATTTTTTCACCTGGGTACTGACTCTGAGGAAATTTCTATTGGTGATGAGGGTAACACTTTGAAGGAGAGAAGACACTATTTAAGAGCAGCCCTGCCACAAATGAGCATCTCCTTAAGGTATGTACATAGTCACTTTACTTTTGGAAAGAGAACAGTTTCCATGGTGCCAGCCACACAGGTTAGAAATGTATGATTTGGCATACTTCAGTAAGATGCCACTTAGAGTCATGGAATGCTGTAGCTGGAAACCATCATAGAGAACTTGCAGTGCAAACCTCCTGTAGATGAGAGGTCAGAGACCCAGAAAGTTAAGTGCCTTCTTTTGGACCACTGAGCTAGTTAGTAGCCCAGAGAGAAGTACAAACTAGAGAACCCCTAAGCCACAGTTATTTATGCCTTTCTTACTCTCTCTAAAATGTTTGGCAAATTAGGGAACTGTTGATTTATTGTAAAATGATACCCTGAAGCAAATCTGTTTAGTAAATTGCATAAAATCCAGGGACACCCATAAAGAAAATAATAAAGTAATATTCTTCCATTCTCTTTCACTCTTTCTTCTCTCCTTTCCAGTTTCATCCCAGCCCCCATGTGCAGGAGCCCATGCTCACTTTCAGACCCAGATTCTGTAGATAAATCGAACTGTCGTCTTGAGAGAGGAGAGGAGGCATCTGAAAAAATGTAAAGGAAAAGGCCTGAAGAAGTAACTGACTCAGCCAGTTAAAACTGCTCTCTCCCCTGATGCTGCCCAGTGCTCTTCAGCTAACATAGTTTCCCATAGCTATTTCCCCCACCTCAAGAACTCTCTAGCTCACATCTGTTGATTCATAACTTGCTATCCAACTTACGTTCTTCTTTCTGTAACTGTGTAGAAATAACAAGACTGTGTAAAACTGCTTGTTATGTTACAATTAGAGCTCAGCCTTTGGATAGGAATCCTCTGAGTAGGTCTCGCCTCTCTGTTCAAGAATCCTATAATGGTGCTGATAATGTCAAGGTCGCAGGTTCTAAAAACAAACGGATCATAAAACCAGTGGTCTAGAAATTCCTCCCCACTTGCAGCTCCCTACCCGAAGCTCCCCCTCCTATCCTGAGTCATGAAACACACGAGAAATCTCAGACAGAGGAATAACGTGTCCCTTGCATGGACACTGCAAAGGTATATAAGCTGTAAGAAATCTAACCAAGGAGAGATCATGCTTTGGGTCTGCTGAATGCCCCATGCTCTTCGCCAGCATTAAATTCTCCTTCCTCTAACAAAGTTGTCTGAGCATCTAATTTCTTTTGCCAGGTGTTACTTCCTGCAACAGTCTCACCTAGGCTTACTATTTTGGCTACGTTCTAAGAGTCATCACTTCTCTGTTACTCTTAATTCACAATACTGTATTTGTTTTTTGTAAGATATTCCAGAATTCTGTACTCTTCTTAGGATAGTGTGAAAATATTGTAGGTATTAAAGACAAACATATTTTTGATGAAATACTTTCTAGGGGAATGTATGTATGTATGTATGTATGTATGTATGTATGTATGTAGTATGTATATATGTATATATGTATACAAACATCTGTGTCTCAAACTTTATTGTGAATGTAAGTCTACCCAGAGACCTTATTAGAATGCAGACTTTGATTCAGTAGGTCTAGATGGGGCCTGATATTCTGCATTTCTAAGTTGTTTCTCAGGTGATGCTGATGCTTCTGGTCTATTGGCCACACTCAATATTATAATAGTTAAAATATTTGCATTTCAGTAGAGAACATCAATATTTTCACCTAAAAATCAACTCAAATTGAGAATTTCCGGCAGGTGTGTTTTTGACATTCTTATATTATAAATAATGAAGTGGTCATTTTCTCTGTAGCAGGGCCATTCTAGTAAGCCCCTTTGAGGTCATTGTATGAAAAGAGGGTCCAAAAGATCAAACAAATTTTTCTTTGCTAATCATAAATTTTAAACATGAGCAGATGATTACTCCTTTTTGTGTTCCTTCCCTCTTCTCTCATCCTCATAAATATACTTTAGGAGCTTTCCATGAGCAAGATGATGGTTTTGTTTCATCTGCTTTTAAAAGAAGAAAAATCAGATAACATTTATTGAATGTCTTTTAGTTCTAAGTTGATAGGAGCATTGGATTCTAATTTTAATTTTAGAAGAGATTAATTTTCTTCTTACTTCTCTGTCTAGTCCTCATGACGAACTATTTCTCTAAACATATCTTACACTTTTCCCCCTGCACCCCCATTCCCTTTTTAAAACCAGGGTTAGAATTTTTTTCCCTCCTTCAATATTATAGACTGTACTTAGCAGTATGGCTTAATTTTGCCTCATCTGCTATAGTGTTTTGTATATTAATATGTGTAATAAGTCTCAATTAATAAATACATACTTATAAATGTTCATTTAATTTAATTGCCCTAGTTCTTTGAGATAACTTTCTTGCTGGTTTTCAGTTACATGAGGACAATGCTTATAGATTTTTGGTTTCTCATTTCTATGATGATGCAATTATTCTCTGTTCTTTGTATATTTGTGTGCTTTCCAATTAGGACAGATATTTTTGCAAATATCTCTAATCCTACAATTCCTACCTATGAAGTTGATAATATCCCCTCTTTGGTATGCCTGGTGTAAAATAATCTTATATACATGCTTTTCTCTGTGTATCATTGTGTTCTGATGTGACTAGGAAAGATAAGTAGATGTTTCTGATTGACAATTCTTTCCAAATTTGAGGCTCTCTTGTTTGGATGAACTCATGGAGAGAATGCAGAGAATAAAATTGCCAGGCCAGGATACAGGTCTTTTGTGTGATTGTGATCTAAGTGACAGTCAGCACTTGTTCTCTATGCATCATTCACTCAAAACTTATGGAGCATTGCAATGTACCAGACGTTGTTAAAAATAAAGTCTCTGCCTTCCTGGAGCCAAATTCTGTTTGTGTGTGCACTTGTATCTATGCACATACATTAACAAATAAGCAAATTTAGAACATAGTTTCTATTAGTGATAAGAATAGTAAAACTGTATAAAACAGGTAAGAGCATAAAGAGCAATGGAGATAGCATAGGCCTTAAGTTAGGGATTTTTGGAAAGGTTTGTATGAGAAGACATTTGAGCAGAGACCTGAGGTGAAGAGAGGGTTGAGATATGTGGCTGTCAAGAAAGACTGCTTGGGAAAAGAAGCAGCAAGTGCAGATGCCGAGAGGAGGGTAAGTCTGGCATGCTGGATGAAAAGTAAAGTGTATGTGGCAAGTGGAGTGAGTGAGGTGAGGAGATGAGTGGACAGATGGGCTGGCCCATAATGGTAGCTGTATTAGATGATCAGTAAATGGAGGTCATGCTACTCTTATGCTTAAAACTTTTAAGGGGTTTTATTTCTCTTAGAAAGAAGATGACAAAATCTTGATGGAAGCTTAATCCTCTAGCCTCATCAGACATACTCTCCAAAGTTCTTTCTATTCTAGATCCTCTCCATTGTCCTACCTTCATTTGGCCCTCTTCTCTCACTATTCTCCTCACTACAGGGCCTTTGTATATGCCAGTCCCACTGCCTGGAGGACTCTACCTGCATCCTCAAACCTTTGCTCCTTTGCATCTCAGCTTTATTACCGATTCTTTAAGGAAGACTTCCCAGGCCATTTTATAATTTCTGTTACGTGTACTCAAAGTATTATGTACTCCCTTCTTCATGACACTTATCAGTTTTACATTTCTTTGTGTGGTCATTTGATTAATGTCATTTCTGCTACCAAATTATAAGCTCCATGAGGCCAAGAAATTGTGACTTTTTTTTCCCCCACCACATTATCTCTAATGTCTTGTGCAGGATCTGTCACACAGTAGTTGCTCAGTAAGTATATGACTACATCTGTCCCCCCTTATTCGTAGTTTTGCTTTCCACAGTTTTAGTTACCTGTGGTCAATTATGGTTTAAAAATATTAAATGGAAAATTCCAAAAATAAACAATTCATAAGTTTTAAATTGCATACCGTTCTGAGTTATGATGAAATCTCACACTGCCCTGCTCTGTCCCTCCAAGAATGTGAATCCTGCCTTTGTGCAGTGTCTCCACACTGTAGACACTCTCTGCCTACAACCTACTTAGCAGCATCTTGGTTATCAGAGCTACTATCATATTATCACAGTGCTTATATTAAAGTCACTCTTATTCTACTTAATAATGGCCCCGAAGCACATGAGTAGTGAGACTAGCAATTTAAATATGCCAAAGAGAAGCCATAAAGGGCTTCCTTCAAGTGAAAAGGTGAGTTCAGTACAATAAGATATTTTGAAAGAGAGATACCATATTTCACCTAACTTTTATTACAGTATATTTTTATAATTATTCTTTTATTAGATATTGTTGTTAATCTCTCAATGTGCTTTAAGTCTAAATTAAATTTATCATAGTTACGAATATACAGGAAAAAACAGAGTATATATAAAATTTGGTTCTGTCTGTGGTTTTAGGCATCCACTGAGGGTCCTGGAGTGGGACCACAACAGATGAGGAGGGACTACTGTATATCTTCCTTAAAATGAAGACCTATGTCAGGATTGCAGCAAGAGTATTTTTCCATTTCTTTTGTTCTGCTTGAGGCTTTACTGAATCCATCTATCATTAACATTTATAATTTAGCACTGTCTTCTGGCACAGTATGATGCTATCTGTATTGCTGACAGATTTGTCTCAGTCTTGGTCTTGGGTCTTTCAGCTGTCTGGTTTCCCGAATTTTGCTTATTCAAGCATTTCATTTGTCACACTACCTGCCATTGTCACCACGTTTGTCTTTATCCTCAGTCATTAGTTTCCTATGCTCTGTCTTAATTCCATTACAGGGCTTGTTCTTGCTATTTTTATTTGTCACGGTATCTATTTCAGTAACAGATGTAGTTGTCAGAACATCTTCCATTACTGGTGTCACTTATGCATTTGGTGTTAGAGTTTGTCTTATATGCTCTTCTGGTCTTTCTATGTATGCATGTTAGTCCATTTCATTGTTTTAATTGTATCCTTTCTTCTCCCAATGATAACTATGGTTTATTTATTTATTCTTGTCAATTCTGAATATTGTTGAGTTGCTTTGTCTCTAAGGCAAGCATTTTCAGAAGGGCCAGATCAATGATGCAACAGAAGTGAATGTAAACTTATGAGTGTTTGTTCTGAATATGTGTGTGCATTCCATCAGAGAGCTGAATGACAGTGTGTACTTTTGATTATATGAGGATAGCGTGTTCATTTATTGGGGTTGATTTTCACTATATGCTCCTCACATTCATTTTAATATATTCTGCACATTGAGAAATTTTTTTTTACAGTGTGAAGTTAGTATAGTTCTAGTGTAAACAAAATTTTGAAGAAAAACATTATCTTTTCTACTCTTGAGTGATGGATTAAAAAATGAAGCAAAACAAATTTAGTCTAACATGAATTTCTTGCTTGAAATAAGGCTTACTAAGCATTGTTTAACCTAGTGATAGTATTGGTAATAATAAAATAACAACAACAGGAGAAACATGGAGAAGTGCAGACAATAAAAATAAATAAAATTTTCTTGAGGATAGCTACAAAAAGTAGTAGCTTCTCAGAAGTAACCATATAATATTTATAATTGATTCTCAAATGATTTAAAATAATTCAGAGTATGTGGGGGAACTTCAGCTTACTAAAAGATATAAGGAAAAACCCTTTTTTCAAGAGTATAAATACCCTTGTAACTACAGCTTTTCTAAGATTTAGATCCATAATCCATAATTTGTGAAAGAAAAGAGAATTTATAAAAGGTCTATCCCTAAAAATTTTATGTGTTTTAAATATTTTATGCCTAATAAGCTGATATGGAACCAGAGCATGCTAAAATTCACATTCTTACTCTGACTCATTATTTTACAATTGCTTTTAACTTGGTATTTGAACTGTTTTCTTAGCTTGGTTTTTGGAAACTGAGAAAATTGGAATATTAATCACTTGGAGGAAAAATTCAATTTCATTGTGGAGTCTCAGGAATAAAAGAACTTAAGAAAGACCAGATACTTGAAGGTCATGAAACATAATCCCCTCTTGTCAGTACCTGCCTTCTATTTCTAAGTTTTACAAGATTTAAACTAGCAGGAAAGCTCTTTCACCATTAAATGGTAGGAAAATGTTTTTTTTGTAAGGGAAAGGGAAATGTTTATGGGTGTCTGGATTTTCCATGACTAAAGACTCTTAGTGCTTTTGAATGTGGTACACCTACATAAAGATCTTCAAGTGAAAAGAACAGTCTCCACATTTATCCTGTAAAGGAAGAAAACACACAAAAGCAATTTATGCTGGGGAATGTTTCATGTATATACATTTAAATATTCTTGCAAAATCTGCTTGCCTGTAGTTTATGGTATTTTTCCCACGTTGTATTTCTGTGGTATTTGGCACAAAGCTCATTTATAAGACTTTTCATTGCGTTGTGATTTCATGTATTCTGGTTATGGGTTCCTTGGGCGTGCAGCTTACTTAGCCACGACTTATTATTAAGTCAGTGCTTTGTGGATAATTGGTTTACAATATATGATTCCTAATTAATGGTCACCATTTTATAATCTATGCCAGGTAATTAAGAATTATGGATACATGCTGTAAATCATTTGCTTACTTGAAGATTTCTATAACCTTAGAATAGGGCAGTTACAAAAAATCTATGCTGAAATATTTGAAGGCAGGCTTCTGCTGTGTGTGTGTGTGTGTGTGTGTGTGTGTGTGTGTGTGTGAGGTACTGGGAAAGGTGACTGAATGAAAACAAAAGCAGGTCTCTGAAGTGCCAAACATATACTCCACTTGGTGCAGAACACCATGCTATAAGTATAACATCTAATTTACTCCTTGTAACAATCCAGGGACATAAGAATTTGTAGTTTATACTTTTCAGGTGAGCTGCTGGCTCAAAGTAATCCCTGTTTTCCTAGAAAAGAAATATGAGCCCTCAGTGATCACATTTCTCTTCTTAACCCTAAATGTCTGGCCATAGTTTGTCGATCCAGGGTTTGGATACAATCCAAGGAGGGCCAGTCAGATTTTTATCTTCCAGGAACTAGAAATGTGGGAAAGAGAGACTGAGAATTGTTGGAACAGAATCATATTGATGACAATCAACGGAGAAGTTTCCTTCCTTCATTCACTGAAAAATATATATTGAATGTCTTAAATGTTTCAGGCACCAGAGGCTGGAGATTAAATGACAGCAAAGTCAGAAATAATCTCTGTTCTTAAAGGGTTTATGGATTATTAAGAGAGAAAGACTGTAATCAAACACTCACAACATAAATTGAAACTATAAACTGATACAAAGAAATGGAATGTAGTTCTGTGATAGCAAATGCCAGTAGAAACTGAAGCAGACAAAGATTGGAAAGCCTTCCACAAAGAAGTAAAATTTTCCTTTCTATTTGGACATTTATTGCTTATAAAGGATGTTAAATAGGTGAAAAGGGTGTATGTAGTTAAGAGTGAGACATTTCATTCAGAAAGAGGAAACAGCCTGGCAGAGGCCCTAGGATACATGCAGTATGCTAGTGTGCCTGGACACTGAGAGCTGGCTGGGAAAGAGTGGGAGGTAAAAGTGGAAAGCCTGGATTGCCTTGTTCAAGATTTTTGTCTTTATTATAAGAACAATATTATTTAATTGAAGGGTTTTCATCAGATGTTTAACAAAATTAGATTTATGATTGGATTTAGTCCAGAGGAGAGTTGATGTTAATTGGTTATGGTGAGATCGATAGAATGCGAAGAGCAACAGATGGGTTTGAGAAATATTTGGGAAATAAAGTCAACAGAATTTGATGATAAAATCTCTCTAGTGGATAAGAGACAGGTGTCAAGTATGATTTATAGATATTTGATTTGTAGAATCAGAAAAAAATTCACTGAGTTAGAGACTAACATTTAAAATATTTAGAATTTGATAGTAAAGAGCTTGGCTAGCCAAAGATGGCAGCTAAGATTTCTTAATTTTCTAAATATTCTTCAGAAGAATTCATGAGCTGTGTTCACCCAAAGTGAACCAGAGTGCCATCTAGTGTCTATTTACGCAAATATCAGGTACATGTTCCCTGAGGACAAACATAATAGCTAATATTTATTGAGAAATTATGTGCCTAGAACCTGTGCTAAGCATGTATTAACATCACATTTATTAACATACTAGAATTTAAATGACAATATAATATAATTTTAGATATAAATAGAGTATACAACTTAATGGCATGTGAATGGTTTATATTTAAGGTGTTAAGCTTTTAATAGAATGATGAACTGCCCCATTGTCCTTCCCTCAAAGATATATTCACACTTACATCACCTATTTATCCAGGTGAAAATTTGGAATCAATTCTGCTATAGGATTTGATGTCTTCCCTCTAAAAGTAAAAGAGTCATTTATAGCTCTTGAGTCATTCCTTTTAATGTAAGCCAGGTTTAGAAATAAGTCAAATGTTCCTTTTCACAATTCATCTATTCATTTACTCAATAATTATGGTAATATATTTAGCAATTACTATGATTAGGTGCTATTCTCCTGAAGATGCATGCAACAGAGGAAAAATATACATGAACTCCTTATGGTGTTATCCATTGAGGAGACAAAAAATGTGTAGTGTAATATATAATATGTCAGATAAAGATAAGTGCTAAGAAAAAAAAAGAGAAAGGGAATAAGCAGTGAAGGTGAAGGTAAAGGGTGTTGCCATTTTATATAGATGTGAAATCCCATGGAACAAAATTTTTAAAGGGGTAAAAATATAGACTATATGGATATTTTGAGGCAGAGAGTGCAGATAGAAGGGACAGAAAGTATGAAGATCCTGAGATATAAATGTACCCAGTTTATTTAAGTAAAACCAAGAAAGATAGTGTGGCTGGGGTAAAGTAACTCATAGAATGAGTTAGGACATGTTCCTTCTGCTTCTATTTTCTGGAGGTTGTGGAGAATTGCCATTATTTCTTCCTTAAATGTTTTATAGAATTCACAAGAGAAACCATTTGGATTTGGTCTTTCTTTATGGAAGTCTATTAATTGTTGGTTAAATTTTTAAAACTGATATAGTTTTATTCATATTATTTATTTCTCTGTATGAGTTTTGGTAGGTTATGTCTTTCAAAAAATTGGTTATTTTACTAAGTTACAGAATTTGTGGCTATAATGTTGTTTATAGTATACATTTTTTAATTATCCTTTTAGTGTTCTTGTGATCAGTGGTGATGAATCCTCTTTCATTTCTGATATTTCTAGTTAGTGTCTTCTCCCTTTTTTTCTTGAGTGGCCTGGCTAGAGGTTTAGCAATTTTATTGATATTTTTCAAATAGCAATCTAAGGTTTTATTGATTTTCTCTATTATTTTTCTATTTTTACTTAATTCATTTATGCTCTAAATTTTTATTTTTTTCTACTAGCTTTAGCTTAATTACTTGTCTTTATCTAGTTTCCTAAGAAGAAAATTTAGATTACTGATTTTAGATCATATTTATTTTCTAATATATGTATTTAATGCTGTAAATTTCCCTTTAATCACTACTTTTACTGTCTCCCATAAATTTTGAAAAGTTGTGTTTTTATTTTCATCTAGTTCAATTTTTAAAGAAAATTCTCTTGGATTTCTTCTTTGGCCATGTGTTTCTAGACATATGCTATTTAATCTCTTAATGTTTTGAATTTTCCAGCAGTCTTCCCTAATTCTAGTTAAATTCCATGTTAATCTGTGACCATACTTTGTATGATTTCTGTTATTTAAATTTGTTAAGGTGTATTTTGTAGTCCAGAATGTGATTACTATTGGTGAATGTTGAGTGTGAAATAATGTGGATTTTGCTGTTGGTGGATGGACTATTCTATAAGTATCGATTGGATCCAATTAATTAATATGCTATTTGGGTCAGCTATGTCCTTACTGATTAGTTTCTTGATCTCAAAAGAGAGGTGTTAAAGTCACAAACAGTAATAGTGGATTTGTCTATTTCTCATTGCAGTTCAATCAGTTTTTGCTCACATATTTTGATATTGTACTGTTAGGCACATACACATTAATGATTATATTTTCTTAGATAATTGACCCATTTGTCTTATGTATTACCATTCTTTATTCCTAATAACGTTTTTTTAAAGTTCTTTTCTGTAATTATATTTACTCCAGCTTTCTTTTTTTCATGTTAGCATGCTATACCTTTCTCTATCTTATTACCATTACTATCAGAGTCTTTATATCTAAAGTAGATTTCTTGTATACAACATAAAGTTGAATCTTATTTTTTTTTATTTTTAAGTACCTTGACAATCTCTGTCTTTTAATAGGTTATTTAGATCATTCATATTTAAAGTGATAAATATATCTTATATTTGAAACTGTTTTTTATTTATTGCATTTGTTTATTTTTTTATTTTTATGCCTTCACTCATTTTAATTGAGTATTAAAATGGGTACTAGACTAATTGAGCAGATTACTTCAGAAATTATATAAATGTCTAACCGCTATGCAACCACTAATAAAAAATAATATTAAATGTCAACGCTAATTGAAAAATATAAATTAAGAGTAAACACATTTTATCCATTTTACCTCCTTTCTTTGCATATTTAAATTAAAAAAAATTCACTTATAGTTGATATATAATATTATATTAGTTTCAGGTATAATGATTAAACATTTATATAACGTATGAAGTGATCACCCTAATAAGTTCAGTATTCACCTGATACCATATATAACTATTACAATATTATTGACTATATTTCCTATGCTATGTTTTACATCCCTGTTACTGTTTTGATAACTGGCTATTTGTACATCTTAACCTCTTCTCTTTTTTCACTCATCTTCCCAAGTCTCCTCCCATCTGACAACTATCAAAGTGTTCTCTGTATCAATAAATTTGCTTCTGATTTGTTCATTCCTTTATTTTGTTTTTAGGTTTCATATACAAGTGAGATCATGTGGTATTTGTCTTTCTTTGTCTAACTTATTTCACTTAGCATAACACCCTTTAGATCCATCCATGTTATCACAAATGGCTGAGTAATTTTTCATTGTAAATATGTACCACCTTTTCTTTATCTTTTTGTCTATTGATGGGCATTTAAGTTGTTTCCATATCTTGGCTATTGTAAATAATGCAGCAACGAACATTGAGGTGCATATTTCTTTTCAGTTTAGTGTTTTGGATTTCTTTGAATAAATACCTAGAAGTGGGATTGCTGGGGCATATGGTAGTTCTGTTTTTTTTTTTTTTTTTTGAGGAACCTCCATACACCTTCCATTGTGGTTACACCAATTTGCAAATCCACCAACAGTACACGAGGGTTCCCTTTTCTCTATAACCTCTCCAGCTCTTGGTGTTTGCTGATTTATTGATGATTTGCATTCTGACAGCTATGAAGTGATATCTCATTGTAGTTTTAATTTGCATTTCTCTGATGATTAGTGACCTTGAGCATCTTTTCATATCTATTGGTAGTCATATGTCCTCTTTGGAGAAATGTCTATTCAAGTCTTCTGCCTATTTTTAAATTGGATTACTGTTTTTTGGTGTTACAGTGTATGAGTTTTTAAATATATTTTAGATATTAACTTCTTATCAGATGTATCACTGGAGAATATCTTTCTCCCACTCACTAGGTTGTTTTCTTGCTTTATTGATGGTTTTCTTTGCTATGCAAAAACTTTAGTTTGATTTAGTCACATAGAATTATATCTCCTTTCATTTCCTTTGCCTGAGGATACAGACATATCAAAAAAAATATATTACTGAAGACTTGAACAGATATTTCTCCAAAGAGGAAATACAGATGGCCAATAGACACATGAAAAGATGTTCAAGGTCACTAATCATCAGAGAAATGTAAATTAAAACTGCAATGAGATATCACCTCACATCTGTCAGAATGCCAACATCAATAAATCAAAGAACAATAAGTATTGGTGAAGATGTGGAGAAAACAGAACCTTCCTATGCTGTTGGTGGGATTGCAAATTGGTACAGCCGCTATGGAAAACAGTCTGGTTTCTCAAAAAATTAAAAATGGATATACCTTTTGACCCAGCAATTGCACTTCTTTATCCAAAGAAAACAAAAACAATCATTCATAAAGATCTATGCACCCCTATGTTCATGGCAGCACAATTTACAATAGCCAATATATGGAAGCAACCTAAATGCCCATCAACATACGATTGGATAAAGAAGTTATAGTTCATATATACAATGAAATATTACTCAGCCATTTTTAAAAACAAAATTCTACCATTTGCAGAGGCATGGATGGTCTAGAGGTCATTATGCTGAGTGAAATAAATCAGACAGAGAAAGAAAAACAGAGTGTGATTTTACTGATATGCGGAATCTAAGAAACAAAAAAAGCAAATTAATGGAAAACAGACTTACAAGTATAAAGGACAATCTGGTAACGGCCAGCGAGGAGAGGGCTTGGGGGTTGGGAGAATAAAGTGAAGAGTTAAAGAAGTACAAATTAGTAGTTGATAAATGGTCATGTGGATGGAATCACGGCATAGAATATGCAGTTAGTATTAATGTAATGGTTAGGTGGAGAGCTAGAGGAGAGAAAGAGCAATTAGGGAGATTATTTTATAAACTATATAAATGTCTAACTGGAGTACTCTATACTTGAAACTAATAATACAATAAAATTAAAAGATATATATATATATATACATATATGTATACATATATATGTATATATATATATATGTGTGTGTGTATATATATACACATATATATTACTAGTAATGATGTCCAAGTGTTTACTGCCTATGTTTTCTTTTAGGAGTTTTAAGGTTTCAGATCTTACATTTAAGTCATTAATCCATTTTGAGTTTAATCTTGTTTATGGTGTAACAAAATCATCTGCTGAAATAGCTATGATTTTGTGGGGGCTATTTCTATTTGCTTGCTTTCAACACCTTTTCTTAGGGCAAAAAGTATAGTAGAAAGCACATGTCCTGGAAATTAAAAAGAAAAGGTGTCAGGCTTTTACATCTGTCTCCTGTCTGTCTATCATCTATCTATCTATCTATCTATCTATCTATCTATCTATCTATCTATCATCTATCTATCATCTACCTATCTATCATCAATCTATCATCTATCAATCAATCAATCAATAAATCAATCAATCAATTTACCTACCTACCTACCTACCTACCTATCCGTCTACCTATCTCATTTACACAAGACTTTTGGACCACAATAAATGAAAAAGTTGGGCAATGAAAAAAATAATACCGTTTAAAATACATAATAAGGTATATATATTAAATATGGTTAATTATACTTTTAAAGTAGTTTCAGCTTCAATTATATTGTTCTAGTTCTAAGCATTGTAAATATATTAAAACAATTCAAAAACCCAATAGATGTAAATAATTGGAAAGTTGTGGGTAAAAATAAGCAAAATAGAGCTGCATTTTGAGTTGTTTATCAACCATTTATATGGGCAAATATTCATATTTTGTGTTTTTAAAAAATCTACTAGCTAATTCTATTAGAATGTTCTAAAAATTCCAGTGTCTTTGTTTTCTTCATTGTATTTATTTTTCATGTTTTCTGTTGTTCAAAAACAAAAGTATTTACAACTATTGAAACCTTAAACATTTGCTGCCTGCACAGTATGAACAAATAGTTGTTAAATACTTTGAGTGAATCTTGGCTGATGTCCTACTGAAACTCATATAAAAGGGGCACATTGGCTAAGATTGGTCTCTATGATGTTTGAAATCTTCAGAAGTTAGGATTCTGAAAACCACCTTTTCAAAGCTGCAAGTAGTTTTTATCATCCTGGCTGAAGCCTTCATTCAATTAATTCTGATTGGAAAGTACTATTGCTAATATTTACATTTTAGAATAAGAAATTAGTGTGCTATTCATGAGTATGCTCTCTAAGGGTTCTTCTTTATATGTTTGTTTATTTGTTTTTGGTGGAGAAAAAATGTTTGTTGGATTTCTAGGCATTTAGAATGTACTATGCTGTATGCAAACCATGACTTGTCCAAGCAGAGTTTTGGATGTTTTCCATTTGCCTTAATTTAACGGATGATGATAAGTATAGATGGAGAGAACTATAGGCTTAGCTCAGTCATGCTGAATTAAAAATTATAAAAAAGGAATTGGGATATTAATATCCTATGCATTGTATTGCTAAAGAATGGATAATCCAAAACAGAATGACGATAGACCACAGTTATGTCCTGTCACGGGCCGAGATAAAGAATCAGGGCCAGCAGCTGATCGAGTGGAAGCTCAAGATGACTAAGAAGAAGTGACCCTCAGAAGAAGGGGGAAACCCCTGCTCTTCCCCCCAGCCTCCGCCCGCATGCCCGCACTTTAAATAAACATTTTTCCAGGAAAAAAATGAACTTAGACCATAACTAAGTATGTAGATAAAGGGTGAGAAAGAGTTTACAGTATATTTCTCTTAAATCAGGTGCTTATGAGAAGCCAGACAACTCTTATCCTAGTCTCCAAACTCAGGACTCAATTAATAGCTAATAAAAGAGTTTAAGGATAGCCAGCCAGGATTCTTGTCTTCAGTAGCCATTCCTGCTACTCACTACCAACAGTTGGCTGCCTTGGAGTGAAGAGCAGTGCTGTATGTATGGTGTGTGGATTGGATGATGGGTTAGAGATGCTCCTTCTCTTTCAGCATTTTGAAAGACTGATTTCTGAGGATAAATGGGTTTAGTACACTGTCAGTGGTGAGGCTTAGGTGATTCCTATGTGAGAAACATACAGAAACTTGGCAGGATGACTTTTGGTAAGAGAATCAAAAGACTGTGAACAGCTACCAATAATAATTCTAAATTATTCTTGAGTTACATTTTTCTTAGAAAACTTCAAACTTTCAATGATGTTTCTTTAAAAATTATATTTTGGTTTTAGTTGTTCTGTGGAGAATTAAGGAAAAGGCTTTCCTATACCTAGTAAAATAATGAAAGGAACAAATTTTTAACCATTTAGACCATTGATTTCTACTGGGACTAATTTTGTCACCCAGGGAACATTTGGCAATGACTGAAGACATTTTAGGTTTCACAACTTGCAATGGAAAGGAAGAGGGCTACTGGTAATTAGTAGTAGAGACTAGGAATGTTGCTAAACATCTTACAATTACAGGACAGTGCTTCACAACTAAGGATTATATGGTCCAAAATGTAAATAGTGCTGAAGTTGGAAACTATGAATTTTAGATGTCAATTGTGAGGTATATGTTTAAAGGAATATATTTTACATTCACTCTGCATGTTCCAATCACAAAGTAAAGCACCTGAACGTGTGTGAATGTGCAAGTGCACATGCGTGCGCGCGCACACACACACACACACACACACACACACACACCAGAAATTAAGCTGTTTTGCAAGTATCTTCTCTATCATCAGCATGGCAATCACCTGCACAAATTGTGTTGTATCTAATAGTCCCTCATCATTGCCTGAAAATAAACCAGCAAAGCTCAAGTTAATCGTATGTTTACAAAGAACAGGACTATCTTTCCTTATGATCTTGTCTGAAGTTAATGCTTTACTTTGCTTTGAAGCTTTCTTTTTAAAAAGTGTTGATCAAGTTTTGGCTTTATATATGCATAGTGTCTAGATACTTTGTGTTGTTATTTATTATACATGTTGATTTTTGGTGATTGACTACAAAAATACAATGAAGCCAACTCTGGACTTTCTATAAAGTAGGGATAAATATTTCTGGAACAGTTCCAGAATTTGAGATAAAAAATCCCTGGAATAGGACCTTCTAAAGAAACCCATTTTCCAGCAGCTTGAAGTAGAGTTATACTTCTCCTAAGTGATGACCGGAATGGTAGATGTCAGTCTTGTGCTACTAATTCTTTGATGTATTTGACCTGTCAATAAATCAGTTCTTTATCATCTAATTTAAGGATATTAGAATAGAAATATAATATTCTGTTCTGCTTTAATTTCTGTGATTATAGTAATGTTAATATTAGAGAAGGTATTTTATAATTATTTAGAAATCAAGAGAAAATTCTAAAATGAATAAAAGGTTTTTTTTTAATTCTCTGGACTGAGATAACCTTTTCAGAAAGAGTAGTCCAAAATGCTGTGACTGTTGATGTAGTTTGGGAGGCCATATTGTGACTCTCCTGGTGGTAAAGAAGCTGTTGTCATGTGACAGGTCTCCTATGGATAACTGTTACTTCTTGTCATTGAGAAATGTGAAGATTAAAAAGAGTGTCACCAAACACCAACACCATCCTGTATTTTTTATTTAAGAGCTGCTGAAAGATTTCCTGCTGGCTGATCGAATATATGAACAGCTGGCTTCTGACCATAATCTGTCACTTGCAGTAGCATATTTTCTACTGCCCATTTAAGAGCAACATAACATCCCTGAGACCTTCATGCTAGTCAAAGGGGCAGGAGAACTTTTAAAGAAGCACAAAGCTAGCCAAACCCATGGGTAGCCCAAAGAACATTAAATAGTTTGTGAGTATCAAATATGATGGATAAAGGCAGAGACTACCAGATACTCAAACTTTTTTTCAAGTGTAGTATTGGGGTTGAATCATAGGGAATCTACATTCTTTCAGTTGATTAAAAGAGATTATATGACATCTTGTTTCCACCTGAATAGCACAAATAGTGGTCTGAAATTTTTAAAAAAGAATGTCCTAGATATGTTGCTTGTTTTTCTAACTGTCTAAGAACCTATCATCTCTTTTAAGACATTTATAAGTAAAAATGAGAATGGTTGTTTCATTCTTTCCTTATGACTCAAAATTAATATTACTCTCCTCTATCAATCAAAGATTAGTGTGCCAGTTTGGTTGATATCCCTATAATAGAAAGTCTCATATGAATCTATTAATCAGCTGGATAACTTAGATAAAATGTAGCCTTCTTTTATTTATCTTTCTGTTTAATAATGACCTGTCTGGAATTTCTGCTCCTTTGATGTATGTTGCATTCTAACAAAAAGCAATCAGTGGCAGAATTTGCTCAATTCTGTGCGCTTGATTTCTTGATAACATCTAAGCTTCCTTGCTTATTATTGTGCTGTTAAAATGCTCTCTGTTGAATCAAGTACTGATAAAATCCTTTTTTAAATGAAAAATTTCAAAACATTGGGATTTTATTTTCAGCCAAAATAGGAGTGACCATCTTTGGCTGCTTTCTTAAAGTCCACCTAGAAAATTGCCATCTACTTCTGCCCAAAATCAACTGGAAAGGTAGATAAGAGCTTAGTTTGCCAAGATAGAATGCTTGGATCTTGTCCTATATAGCAGCAAGCCAGGTGAAGTTTTTAAGGAGAGACTGATATGATGCATTTCTAGTTGGAGTAAAAAATTATAATAAGACCTGAGAGCAGCTGTTTCAAGTAGACTACTAAAGTGTCTTCAGTGATTGAAAGTACACTATTTGAAATCTCATCCATAAATTTGTCAGTAAAATATATTAGCATTTTAACCATATGATACTCTTCCTTTCACCAACAAATGATATTTGAATACAAAGCAGAAAAAATTCTTGGGAACACACATTGTTTTGAGGTCCTATATTGATTAAAAAAATAGTATCTTTTTTATCTTCCACTTTCTTCCACATACATTTAAAGCTGATGTCACTGAAGAAGAAAACATCTGCTTTTCAGAGGATATGAAGGGGTACAGAAAGGATAAATAAATAAAAGTTTAATATGATAAACTCAAAGGAAGAAGTAAAGACTCTTAAAGACCTATATTATAATATAGTTTACAGTTTAGAATTAAAACTTCTAATATAGTTAAAATACCTGAGCATTTGAAAATATTGATAGTGTTGCCTTTCTAACAAGGTTATAGGATTCTTTAAGGCAAGGCTATTATCTTTTTTATTCTCCATCGTGTAGAAGCATCATGCATAATATACAGAAGATATTTAGTAATTACTTGTTGATTAACAAATTCTTCACTTTTTTTTTTTGAGCACTAATTGATATAGATACTATGGGGAATTGAAAAAAGCATAAGATATAGCCACTTTTCTAAAGGTGTAACAGTTGACCCAAATAGAACTGAGAGACACATGTATACTTGAAGGTCAGATAGCGTAATAGCAACATCTGTCTCTTTCTGACTCTTTGAAGAAAATATGAAGAATATTCACAACAGCCAAAAATTTTTAAGAGAGATTGTTGTGAATCTAGTGAAATTCTATTTGTGTGTTATTCAGTTCATTATTAAATTTTATTAAGAATACATCAGTACATTCATTTAATGTTTTAGGAAAACATTCATAATAATATATGCACAGAAGTTGAATTGGTATAAGAATTGGATTCTTTTAAAAATAAATGGAACTGATTTCCATGTTAGTATTATATCTTTATACATTCCTCTTATATTTAGTTAACTCAATACACTGAAATATCCCAAAAGAACAGTTGAGAAGAACCATCTAGGGGATTGGATGCAATTTTCCTATAGCAGAAAGTTCCCATTTACCATTCATCAAAAGCAAGAACTCTTTGAGTAATTGTTCTCTTTGCTATTGGTACAGAGCTAGGATGTAGTTTGTTAAGTAAACCTTGGAAGAATTTTAGATCCTTTTTCAAACTATGCTGGAAGTTCTACTCCCTTTTCTAACCATATTAGGTTGTGTAATGATAACTTTTAAATGAATTGTTATAATACAGAAACATGTCCTACAAATTTAATAATGGTCACCATGAACAGCAGTATGCAATAAGGTTTCCTCAGCAGGGACATATTCTTTCTGGAAAGGGAATTTAATTATCTAGCTTGACTACTGTGTAATTCAAATGCTAGCTATTGTGGCTCTTTCGTACTACACAATGGTGTTAGTGGCAGACAGAAAAATGATAGTTAGCAGCCCCATAGGCAAACTCAGAGAACTGAACTGCCCAGTGCTTTGCTTTACTCAGTTTTCGAATTAATATCCAGCTCTTTAGCCATTCCTCCCTCATAAACCATGTATGATAAAAGAAAATGGTTGGTATTTTAATTGTGTGATGATTGTATGCTGTCCTCTTTTTCTTGTGTTTTGTCTTTTACCATTTGGTAGAGGCAGGGAATCAGAAAGGGAAAATACCATGGAGTCAAACAACTTTGCACAGAGGGATAGATAGGCTTACTTCAAAAACTTCGTATATCCTCCTTAAGCAATTATAAAATTATTTTATGTTTCTGAAAAAAAATACAATATAGTTCCAAAGTTGTTGTTGCCTGCAGCAGAGGCAATGTAGCTTAGGGAACAGGAGACTTGATTCAAATACCTGCTGGTATTCTGAAATGTATAATTAGCCAGTTGAAAGGGTGATAATTCAATGGGAGGAGATGATAGGGTAAAAAGAGTCAGATTGGGGAAAAAAGCACTACTGAGATCATAGGGAATGTCTGGTTGATTTGACTTTGAGATGCCCTACTTTATACTTGACCTTCCTCAGATAGACTGGAGAACTTAAGATCAGCTTGCCCAATCCATTGAAAAAGCTAGCTTGGTTTTCCTTAGTTGTTATTGCAAAGGATGTGCACAAGTCTATCTTATGTATATGTACTATTGAGTAGTAGAGAAAACAATAAACCCAAAGATGAAGGACTTGGATTCTAGAATTACTACTTGGATTCTACTGTTTCCTAGCTGCATGAACTCAGTTTTGATATATATATATATATATATATATATATATATATATATATATATATATATATATATATAAAGGGATGCTAAAAGAGTAGGCCCTGCCTAGCTTCTAGGTCCTTATCAGGATGTCATATTGATTATATGAGATATTAAATTTGAAAATAATTTATAATTTATAATTTATAAAGATCTAAGAAACGTGGTGGTATTATTATTATTATTATTAACAACTAAGGAGACAGTGATGTCTGGTGTAAAATTAATGTCTCTTGACTCTCAGTGCCTTTGGCAAGACTATATATTCTATGATTTTTCTGCTGAGAAGGGGAGATGGTGCTAATTTATTTACCCTGGCATTTTCTTGTACACAAATGTCACCCCTCTCCATCAAGAAAATATGCTTGCTGACATTTCTTGTAAATTGCTTATTTCTCTAGCAGCTGAAGTGAGATCAAAAAACATGTATATGTAAGTCTATACTATTTTGATATTATAAGTGATACATTATCATTATAGTTTTCTGTTAAAGTAGAGGACAAGGCAAAGAGTTGTTTAACACAGTTGGCTCTAGGTTCTGAGAAGCTGTTTCATGAAGCTTCTGATTGAGACCATTTTCACAGTCTACAATGTTAATCTGATCATGCCCTTCCTTGTTTAGAAGCTTTTGTTGAAAGTCATCACCTTAAAAGAATAAAATATAGTATTATTTGTACCGCACACAGCTCACAATTAGAGTCCTTATCTATTAGATACATCTGCTTCTTACATGTTAGGCTTCATTAATATTTTTTGTAGTTATTCAAGAAAATATTTCCATTTCATTTATGCCTTTGCACTTGCTATCTCCTTTGCCAAATGTACTCTTGTTGTTTTGCCCTTGTGGAAACATCTACTTATTCTTAAAGTACAAGTTCAAGAGTCACCTACTCTTTGAAGTATTCTTTGCTTCTCATAGGGAGAGAGGCTGCCTCTTCTCTGCCATGATGTACCTTGTTTATGTTTCTGCTATAGAACTACCATTTTAGTCTGGTCGAGGAAGAATTTCATAAGTCTGAAGATAAAACTAACAATAAATCTTTTACTCCTATCAAAGAGAAAAGAGACACATGCTGTAAAAGCAAAACAGAAAACAAGCAACTCCCACCTCCCCTTTCCCTCCACTCAGAGGGGAGGAGAATACAGTTTCCTACCACCCCTGGCAGGTATATGCTGATGCTGGACCAAATGTTGTTCATTCGGGGACAGTAATTCGATTAGCACATTCCTGCATCTGGACACCAAGACAGAATTGTCCAGAAATAGCAAGGATAGAAATGTGTCATGCTGTATTAAGTTACTCCGGGGAGAAGACCAGAGGATTCTTTCCTCTCTAAAACTGAGTATAATTGTTGCTCTTACTGGGAGCAGAGAGGGATTTCAGAGATGAACTAACATGCATGTAGGTAATTCAGGGGTCCTCCTACATTATATCATCAAAAACATAAACTTCTTATGAATCAGACAACATTTGTATTTTATTCAAATTATTTCATTCTAATTAAATATTTATTTTAATAACGTAGAACCTCAATTATTGTGGATTAGGAGACAATCTTGTGACCAAGTAAAAAGCTGTTTGAAGTAGCATTTTCTAGCAGGTCCTGGATCTTGCAGAGGAAGGCTCCCCTTGTAGAGAAACTGCAGATTTTTTTTGTCACCAGTTGGACTCTGTGCATTCTTTAGTTTAATGCATGGACTACATTCCTATAATGTAGGATGATAATGCTAATTTTTTGGCAATGGATGTTTCATTTTATTCAAGAATTGGGTTTCTTTCAAATCCCAGAGGACTATGAAATACTTCTGGGAAATCATTTCAATACATCTAAAGTACTGTTGTGAAGAAAGCCAAATATGGTCAGGGTTAAGTATTCTGCAATCCAGTGAAGTCATCTCAAAACTGAATCTCCGAGAGAACACAAACTTTTTTTCTGACCTCTTAGCTTTTATATTTTATGTTGTCAACAAAGAGTTTTACTGAAAATAAAAGTATAGTTACATGCCTCCTGCATTTCTGTGGTAAACGTGAAGAACTTAGTGTATACAGTTGTTTAAAATAACGATGGATTTCTACATTAAGCAATGACAAGCACCAAATAATTTTATTTTCATGTGAGTTATTCAGATTAAGTCTTCCAATTTTATTTCCTTGAGGAGGTACAATGGAGGAAGCCTTTCTATAATTTGAAACTTTGAGAGCTGAGAACAACGTAAGAAATCTTTGCTCTGCAACCAGTTGCTTTTCTGGTTGCAAGCAATATAGCTATCTGTCACTGCTTCACAAGTGGTATATGGATGTGCACAAAGGACTCCTCTATGCCACCTAAAGTCCTGGTCAAATGACCTTTAGCCCAGTAGTATACATTTAAGGCCACCATGGTGGCAAGAGAGTGAGGTAATTTCTGTAATCCTATTTTGGAATGTTAGAAAAATAATTTTTCTCTTCCCAGAGTGAAATAAACAAGGGAAGAAACATGGAGTACCAGAAAAAGGGCTATAATATGAAATAGGTGGTCTTAGAAAGATTCATGGAAAGACTGATGTTTGAACAGAGATATAAAGAAGATGATGAAGAAAACAATGCAGATATTTGTGTGCTGGAAAGTGTTTCTAGGAGAGAAAAGAGAAAGTACAAAGGCCCTGAGATTGGAGGGTTTTTAAGACTAGCAAAAACACCAGAATGACTGGAGCATATATGGGGACTGGTAAATTGTAGAGATGAAGATGAAGAGCTAACAGAGTCAAATATTTTAGTTATAAGGTTTTGGCTTTTTTTTTTCCTGAGTCAGCAAAGTTTTGAGGACATGGGAGTAACATATTACCTGACATGTTTAAGATAGATAATTCTAGCTGCTGAGTAAAGAATAAATAGAAGGGGCATGAATAGAAGCAAGAAGACTTTATCAAAAAAACTTTAAAGTAATTCAGGCAAGAGTTGGTGGTGACTGGCACCAGAGGAGTGACTAGTGATGAATTGGTGAGAAAAGGTCAGATTCTATGTATATTTTGATGATAGAGAAAACATCATCTGCAAATGGATTTGATATAGGACAGGGAGAAGAATAGAGAGAATGGAAGAGGAGGGGAGGAGAGAAGAGAAGAGAGGAAAGGTAAGCCTGAGCAACTAGAAGAATGGAGCTTCACTTAATGGAGGTGAGGAAGACTAATGGAACAGGCTTGGGTGGGCATGAGCAGAGAAGATGAATCTTGGACATACTTTGTCTGAGAATGTATTCTACATCCAAGTTGGGATATTGAATAGGTAGTTGAATATTCTCATTTTGAGTTGAGGGGTGAGTTTTGGGCAGGATATAAAATTTCTTTATTCTAAATTATTTTTAAACATTGAGTCATTTTATACTCTGGCAGTCAGAATGAATCCTGCTCTGGTGAGATACCTTTTGCGACTTTATTCATTTATTTGCTGCCTTTCATACCATACTGGAGAAATGAGGGCTGCATGACATTGAACAATTGGTAGACCAATATAGATATTTACAGTAGAAATTAAGGAACAATTACATGATATATTCTAAATAGAATGTGCACAGCAGAGGTAATGTAGCTTAGTGAACATAGCAGCCTTGATTCAAATCCCAGGTCCTCCACTTACTTGAATTATGAACCTCATTTTCCTCATTTAAAGATCATGGATCATATTACTTTTCTTGTAGGATTATTGAGAATATTAAATTTTATATGTGCATCTAAGCACTTTGATCAGCGAGAATAGGTATTCTATAAATATAAGCAATTACACAAATTTTGACCCATTTCAAAGTAATAAAAAAGTAATAATACTGATGCTATTAACATTACTTAATAGCAGTTGTTGGCAATGGTGATGAGTAATGAATGGCATAAAAATATATCCAGATGCTTCTATTTTGTAATTGGTTACAGAGAAAATGTATTGACAGAGATGGTGTAAGCGTTGATGGCATATTTCTAAATGTTAGTATAGTGATTGTTTCGCTCTTTTTCATTTTATTTATATATTTATTTAACCATATTTTTAAATAGATAATACATACTCATGAAATAAATTTAATAGTATAGAATGAAATAGTGAAACTTACTTCAGTACATTCACTCAACCCTCCCACTTTCCAGTCATTTTTCCTTAAGTCATCCATTATTGTCATTACAGTCTGTGATTATTTATTATGGCACAACTTTGTGAGTGTATATGATAGATTCCTGGAAATGTAGTTGCTATATCTACAAGCATATGTGCATTTAAAAATTGTTGTTGGATACTGCCAAATTATTCTCCCTTGATATTTCACCAATTTATGATTCCACCAACTACCTCTTTCTCTACAACCAATGAACAAGAATAAAATTTTTAACTGATCTTGTTATACAAATTGTCAGATTAAGCTAATATTTTACTTTTTATTACTATTTTGTCACTATTTTTATGGTAAATCAACTTTAACGATTCTTGTAAACAGGACCATAAGGAAATTTGAAGTGTCAAAACTGCTGTCTTGAAATGAAGGCTGATTATTTGCATTTATTAAAAGGTCACTGCAGCAGTTGCTAGTAATCAACTAAGAAATAAATTTATACAGTTTTTGTTCTCAAGTAACTAGTTTTTTTCTCCTATTATTTATTGGGCATATTTGTGAATGTCAAATTATTCTTAGTCTTTATCACTTCATTAAGAACATTTTAAGATATCTTATTTCACACACAAAGTATATATTCATGGAGGGATGAAAAATATATTTCTGGATAAATAATAATAAACATAAGTTGACCATTCATGTTGGTTTAAACAAATATTTGATAGATTTAGATAAATATGTTTTCTTCTTAAGTATCTAAAAACATTTTGAACTTGAAAAAATAATTAAAAATCATATAAAAGAAGACTGATTTAATAAACTACACTCAGTGTAAATGTTGCACAAAAGTTATTTCATTGCTTTGTAGTATTTTTTCCTTTAACTGGCTAGAGAGTAAGTTCTAATTTCTCTTAGGGTCAGGAGGATTAGTCTCTATAAGGTAGAGATTCCCAGAATTCCTCAAAACTTACTTCTGTAACGTGGCTTTAATGATGAGCAGCTTGACTTGGGGACAGAATTTTAGACAGAGAATGCCATTGTCTTGAAACCTTAAAAGTATCCCTATGCTTTCATTATTGTTTACAAGAGTGGAGGCAGGTTGTGGGTGGAGGTGGAACAAATTTTCTAGTAGATTCTTAAAAATTGTTAGAAATATACATAGTACCACAAGGCCTTATACTTACTAGGCAGTCAATAAATATTAGTTGAACAAATGAAATAACTAAATAAAGAAAAAATAAACACAGAGTAGTTTGGGCAGCCTACTTAACTGATTTTCAGTTTCCCTGTGTAAAAATTAGAGATAATAGAACATACCTTACAAGAATTGCTGTGAGCATTACATTATGAAAACAATAAATATTACCTGTTGTAGTGATGATTTTTTTTTATAGTGAAGGAGAGAATTTCATAACTATTTTTTTTTTCAGGTGAGGCAACATTTAGTTGACCTCACAAATTGCAAGGACCTTGCAATCCCTTCTTTTTTAAGGTTTTTTTTTTTTTTTTTTTTTTTATGCCTAGGTACTGTACTAACAGTTAGTACTATCCAAGTACTAACCAGGCCTGACCTTGCTTACCTTCTGAGATCAGATGAGATTGGGCTTGTTCAGGGTAGCATGGCTGTAGACTTCATAACTTTCATTAGTACTTTCATTCATAGTACGAAGAAGTAATAACAACTTATTGAATAATTATGGTTTTGAGGTAAATAGTTTCTTCAAAGAGGACAAGAAAATATTCATTTGTTTTGCCAGATTTCTTCAGTTTCTTAGTTAATATTGGTTGCCAAACTGGCATCTTAAATATTAAATCATTTAGTCACTAACTACTACTTTATCTAGAGCCATAATATTAGTGTTAGAAGAAGCTGCATTATTGACAGTTTTCACTCTAACTGACTTGAAGCTCATGTATATATTACCCATGTCATCGTACCCTTACATTTCCCAAGTACTTCTTTTCATGGACTTTGACCATTTTAACCTAGCTTATCCTTCTAGGAAACAGGGAATATACAAAATAAAATTTGAGCATACTAAACCAGATAAATAATTGGTTATAAACTAATTAATAATTAAAAATGACATATGACAAACATAAGTCTTTTAGTAGGAAGTTCAAATTCTCTATGCCTCCAAAATTCAAATCTGTTGATGCTCTTCAACTCAAACATATATTTGAAAGGGCAGGAATCTTAGCTGGCATAAATATCTCTTATCTTTCAAGCCCTTCCATCTTATATATTCTATGATAGTGGTTCCAAAACCAAAATGATGGCCTAAAAGACGAGAATCTCAATAACTTCTCTGGTCAGCCAAGATATTAAAAAAATAAAAGCAATGTGGTATGTTCTCCGATAAAGTTAAATTTTGTTAATTTTTATTAAAAATTTGAGGTATTTTGTCATTTTTTGTTTAAATATTTATTATAAAAAGAAACTGTGGTAATAATAGATAATAGTAATCATTGCATATCACCTCCTAAAAAGTTGATCACTCCATGTGTCCCCTAATATTTTCTTTCCTTAGCTGGTTAGAGTCTAAGTTCAAATTTCTCTTAGGATTATACTTTCTATTCAGCCATTTAATGACAATCCTTCTCTACAATATATGATATTCTGCTAGAACCATGCTACATTTATATTCCTTATTATTTGAATTTCATTAGATTCACTTCAACAAATCTCTCTCTCTCTTTCTGTTTTTATATAGATAAATACTCACTATATACACACTATGTATATAAATAACATATTATTAGTATAATGTGTAATGATGGGGTATTTGATCACCACTGACCAGCAATACATCTAATTTCATATGTTTTTAAAATTAGAACCCTTTCCATTATTGCCCTCTTAATTCTCTTCTATTATCTGCTATCTTGTTCTAATAAAACAAATAAATGTTTTACAAATATATAGTTGAAGGGTATTTAGAAAGCTAAAAAAAGCTGTCACCATCAGAAACCCAAGAGTATGTTTTATATTCAACTAGAGATAAAACAAAGCAAAAACAAAGAATAAAAAGTACCCAAATTAGAAATATATCTTAACTGAACCCTGCAAAAGTACTATAGAGCTTGAGTTATTTTTCTTAAGAAGAATGAAGCCTACACATCATTGAGCTCAAGATTTTGGGGGAAAGTTTTAGTCCAGTGCTTTTCATCACTTGAATTGGCTTAAAGGGAATTGTCTGCTGTGCTTGATGATTGGACAGATTCTGGAAGCTGCTAGATGTTCTGGACTCAACGGAGTAGAACACCATACGCTAAAACTGATTCATGATCCACTTAGTGGAGAAGGAAAAAGTTTTTACTTGATAGGATACACTGTTAATTTTTGAATTGTCTCCACAGCTCAATTTTTTCGTTGTTGTTGTTGTTTAGTACTCTTATTTAAAATGTTCTGAATCAAGACTTATAATTCTAGAAAACTATCTCCATCTCTTTTCCAAGTTATTAAACTACAAATGAATTCAGGAAGTCTACAAAAATGCCTTTGACTTTAGCAGAACAGAATAGTTTGCAAAATGCTTTCATGTACACAATTTTATTTGATGGACAGTGTTCCCATGAAAGACACCCAAGAAGTGACTAGTTACATTGATTGGCTTGCATCCCAAAATGTGCTCTCTGACTCCAAGTTTTGGATCTTTCTAAGAGAATGCACTGTCTCTGATATTATTTTTTTCTAAATTGTTTTTCTGCCGCTAAGTATTTTACCTACCCACTCTGACTTGATGATTCATTTGGAAAAAGAATAATTCTTTTTGCTGCACATATTGAAGCTTTTTCAGACATACATTTAGATATTCATTTACTTAGATATCTTTACCTTTTTATATTATTTTTCTGTATTTAGAGAAAAACCATGGTTTAGGAAACTCACTTAGAGATAATTATCTGCCTGTAATTGATAATGACTGCTTGAAATTTTCTAGGGAGTATATGGATGGTCATCACATTAGAAGCTGTCTCATGGGGTCCCATCATGCTGTTTGAAACACAGTATGGAAAATAGTAGGAAACTACCAGGAATTTCAGCCTAAAATGACCCGTGTGGATTACTCAGGGTTCAGTTTGATATATTTTATTTTTAATATGAATACTGGGATTTGTGATTTAAGAAGGGTAAATAAAATCTTCACATACTCCCCAAATTTCCTTAAATTAGAAACTCCATTTCTACTCAGGCATAATATTAAAACTCTATTTTATTATGAACTCAATGGATAAATGGAAAAGTGCATAAAATAAATAATATACATACAAAGAGTACATCTATGTCACTGCCACCTAGATTAAGAAATAGAACATTGCAGAATTCCAGAAAATCTCTGCATTACCCATACCGGTTCTGCTGATGTTTATGCGGTATACTTCTTAGCTTTACTTTAGATTTTACAATTATTCACTCCACTCTGTAGTCGGTGCTGTTAGTCCTCTGCGCTGCTTCTCACATATCCTTTAGCAGATGCTTTGAATTTCCACAGCAAAAACTGACAGCTGTCCACTTATCTGGAGAATTGCCCTTGGACAAATGGAAGTGCTACCTAGGAGTCTGCATCTCTACAACCTCTACTGACTGGCTGGCACTGTGGCACAAAAGGCCAATCCCCTAACTTAAAGTTGAACTAACTATGTGATGCTCTAGTGCTTCACCTTGGGATCAGACTAAAGCTAGTCTCTAGCTAAGACATCATTCTTGCAGGCTTTTTTCTCTACCTAAAGAGTTTGCCTGCCACACACCCGTAGCCAATTTATACTAGTTTTGCCTAGTATAAATTATTTTTGTAGTTTATGTACTTGAGATCAAATGCTATGTATTTGTTATGTCTATTTTATTTTTTTCCTTCTCATTTTTGTTCATATGCATACCCAATTTTCTCAAATCATTTAGAGTATTTTTAAGACTCATCTGTTTTGCATGTAGTTGTAGTTTACTTATTTTCATTTCTGTATAATAAAAGAAAACTAATGTTTAATAAAAACCAATAAATTATATATTTATTCTACTATTGTTGGATATATTGTTGTTTTGTTTCCATTTTTTTTTTACTATTGCACACTATGCAATTATGAAGATAATTTTTCCTGTGTCCTGATGCACATATTCTCTTTTCTGTGGGGCCAAGCTTCTTGAACTTTAAGAATGCCTAAGAATTATCTGATGGACTTGTTAAAACCCAGATTCCTAGACCCAATCCTAGAATTTCTATATCAGAAGGTCTTGGTGGGGATTTGCATCTCTATATGTTCTCAGATGATGATGCTGGTCTAGGGAACACCCACTGGAGAAACCACTACTGTGGAGTGCATTCCTAGGAGTGAGCTTGCTAGGTTAAGAGTATTGGTATTGGTTAATATGTATTCCTGTGAATTTAACATTTTCCCCCTCATGTAGACCATTTCTCTAATAATTCTTTTTGCCTTAAAATTTGTTCTGTTTAATATTACTACAGTTATATTAACCTTAGAGAAGACTTTGATTTCTCTTAAAAAAAATCATTTTACTTTCAACCTTTCTGTAAACTTTAATTTTAAACGTGTTTATGATCAAGCTCTTATAGCTAGTTATTATTTTTAAAATCAATATAACAATCATTGGGATGTGGTTCCATAGTGTAGCAGTTATCACATCTGCTTTACATACAGAAGGTTCTGGGTTCGTGCCCCAGTGGAGCCACAGTCCAGAGTCTACAGCCAAACCACCTTGAACAAGCCTAATGTCTTATCTTGGAAGCTAAGTATGGTTAAGCCTGGTTAATATTTGGATGGGAGACCACCTAGGAAGACCAGATGCTTTAGGCATAAATAATAATAATTAATACAAATATAACAATCATTGTTTTTAACTTAAACATGTAGTTAATTTACATTTAATGCAATTACTGAAATATTTGGATTTAAGTTTATTATATTTTTATGTAATTGATAATTGTTTTGCCTCATCTATATTCCTGTTTTTTTTCTTTGTTGCTATTCACATGCACAAACATATACACAGACAATTAACACAAAAACATATATAATATAACTTAATATTTAAGAATTTAAAAGTTACCTTTTTTTTAACTTCCAAATTTTTAACACATCTATTTATGGATTACCCTAGAGATGATACTATGCACCAATAATTTATCAGAGAGTACTATCTTTATCTGAATTGTTCTTTTGGAAAACAAGGATTTTAGAACACTTTTTATTCAGTTGTGTTCTCCCTATTTATATGCTATTGTTTTATGTGTTTTTTTCCTCTATATTAAACCCCACAAGACACTGTTAATTTTATTTTCTATAATCAATATTTATTTGAATCTACCACATTTTTTTTTTGCTCACTGTGCCTTTCTGGATTTCAAATCTTCATGAATGTAACAAGAATGGTGGTTTTATTGTCTGTATCTAATAATTCCAAAAGCTGGATTCCCAATATGTCTCTTTCTGTTTTCTGTTGTTCCTCCTGGTTTGGCTCATCTTGTTTTAAGTGTTCATTGTCTTTTTTTTTTGTTGAAGGTTGCACTGAAAAATTACTTTTAGAAATAATGTGAGATGTGGAATGTTGTTTTGTTTGTTTTCCAGAGAGGATACAATAGTTAGGGCCTTGTCAGCAACAGAATCCACTGAGAAGGATTTAGGGTCTCACATACAGAATGTTGTGTGGTAGAAAAGCAACAAGGGTTGTTGAGTCACCCAGTCAGCATTTGAAGGAACAAAGGGAAGTGGCAGTGGAGGGCCACCTGTGGAGTTTTACTTGTAGATGGATGCAGCCTGGCCAGAACAGCAGCACCAAGCAAAATGAGGTGGGGGAAAGCAATGCCCTAATTTATCTGTCCTTGTACTTGCTGATCTCCTGACTATTCCTTTGTACAAAATCAAGTAGAAGCCAGGGCACAAGGGAGCCTGGGTGATGCAGTCAATTAGGTGTTAGTGACACTGAAGCAAAGAGCAGGGAAGAGAATGTAGAAAGTAGATCTGGAGAGCAAATGTGGACTAGCAAGTATAGTGGTTATATTTTTACTTTCTTAGGCTCCTTGCTAGGGCCAGTGCTTGAGTTTTTCAGTGACATTTTAGTAAGTCACTGGAATATAGTCCAATCTCTCTCTGTCAAGGGGTAGAGTCTCCAGGCCTGAACCAGAGAGGTGATGACTCACCAATGTCTCTTGTCTTGGTGGGTGCTGTATGCCATCTTTTGCTCAGTGAGTCCACAAAAAGCCAAGCTTTACCTTTCAGATGTCTTTAGTCAACCTGTAAAATCTCTAGAGCAGAAGCAGAGCTCAGCTCTAATGTTCTCTGATCTTGTCCTGGTGATTACCCATTGCCTTTGTCATTTTTATTAGGAAATTTGGAGGGAGGTAGGGAGGATCTAACTATTTTGTTTGTCTTTTGTCGGAGGATCAGACAGGTATTGGCAAACCTTGATCTGTGAGGCAAATTCAGTCTAATGCTTGTTTTTGTAAATAAAGTTTTATTAGGAAAAAAACACACCTGTTTATTAACATATTGTCTATGACTGTATTCATGCTGCAATGGCAGTTTTGAGTAGTTGTGATAGAGACAGTAGAGCCTATAAAGCCTTAATATTAACTATCTAGCTCTTCATAGAAAAAAGTTGCTGAATCCTGCTATACATGCCCACCATTTTCAGAGATCAAGCATCCCACAAGAATATTTAAAACATATATAATTCACCAATGTGAAGCATCTTCATGTATACTCTCTAATTAAGTTTAAGTGGCAAACTTGGCTGGATCATGTTTCTTTTCCTTATTATTACAGATCTATTTAATGATGTTGATATTAATGAGATGTTCAGTGCTCAAATTGAAGCTAATTGGGAGAAAAATAAGTAGAAAGAAATGGTGTAGATTACTGGAAAAGCTAATTGAATTGCCGCTGATACAGATAAATGTGAAACTATAACTTTAAAGTGATTAAAATATGATTAAGAGATTTAATTAAAAGTGCACACAAATACATATGGGTTTATAACCATTTAAGTCTTATTTTGATAATATCTAGTACCTACTATGTAGTTGATAATGTGCTAGAATTTTTATATACATTATCTCAGTCAGTTTCCAATCTCTGTTGAGTTGATTATAATTCTGCTAATTTTATAGATGGTTAGACTGAGTTCCAGAAAGTTGAAGCAATTTGATTGTGATCTCAAGCTCGCAGATAATAGTCTTGAGATTTGGATTCACTTTTAAGTAAAAACATCAGAAGGAGCAGCCTGGGCCATTTCATGTCCTTTGTTTATACAACAGGGCTGCCCAAGCCCCACTAGGTTTTGTTTATATTAAACATAATAACATGTTCTGTGACTTTGTTTCAGTTGGACACTGGGAAAAAAAGTCAAATGCAAAAGCAGAAATGTTTTCTTTTAAGAAAGAGTGGGACGAAACCTATCGATTGGGCTGAGGGATACTGACCATCCAACAGCAACCAGCTGAAATTGCCTTTCCAACGGAAGTGGTTAAGCCTGGCCTAGAGCTCTGTACTTGACTCACGCCTGCTGCATGAATCCTTTGCAGTGTTTTAGAAGCAACACTAGAATTCAAGGCATCTTCAACTGTGTTATGTATTTATTATGTTCATGAATATCAAAGAAGTGGAGGAAAAGTTTGGAAGCTTCAACTAAACTACAGATAGGCTCTGGGAATTTCTAAGTGCATTTTTCAAAGTTGTTTTATAAAACATTCCCCCGCCACCCCACCTCGTAAATTCTGAAGACTATTCCTTAGCCTGAACTGAACAACTGGAAAGTTTTTTTGTCTCTTAAAATTCAGTTGATTTTTAGATTTCTGTACCTAAAAAAGCAAATGTCTTAAATTGCTTTCCAAACAAGATATTTTCACTTAAGATTTGTTTTGCCTTAACTTTGCCAAAGATTTGCCCTGAGCCTGAGGGCAGGAAGGAACTAATTTAACCCCTAGAGGGACAAATTATGGCTAGTAGAAAATGGGGTTGTTATAGAAGGCTTATAGGCTTAACTTTAGAAACTGTGAATGCTGAAATAAATTTAACATGGCTTTGTATTCAAAATCATTAAGTAAAAAAAATACATAATTAAATTCTAAATAATGTTATACCTGTAAGCATGTTTATATACTGTAATTGTCTGAGATGAACAGTGAGCCAAGTTTCTGAACCACTAGAATACTTCCAGAGTGTTTCATCTTTTCCTTCTCTATTTTCTGCTCCACCTTCCCAATCTTTACTTTATAGTATATTAGTCATGAAGAGAGATAAATATAGGGGAGGAGAGTGTAGAAAGACAGAAAGCTTAGTACTTTTTAATGAGAGAAAATATCAACTCATAGAATAACACTGGAGAATCACTTAACTTAGAGATTCAAATATGTGATCTCAACATAATGCAGGATGAGAGATTACTAGAAGTTGATCTCTATGTTTTCTATAATGTATCTTTAAACAAACATACAGTAAATGTATTGTCTTTGGAAGAACTGACTGGTGCTTGTCTCACATAGCTTGAAAACAGTGGAAATTATTTTTTGTGAGTTACCTTTACATGTCTTTTGTAGGACAAAAATAAAATAAGAGGATGGTCTAGAATATTTTTTATATGACGATGAAATGACCTTTCATGTTCTTAAGGGTGAATAAAAGAATTGGAATTCAACTTTAAGTTTGTTTGCAATAATTTGTTCAGTTTCAAACCCTCTTCTAGTTATAACTACTCAGCCACACACACATCCCTATTCAAGGGTAACTGCTACCCTGACAGTTCCACTATCATAGATTAGCTTTTCCCACTTTGGAATCTTGCACATTTTATACATTATGCATTCTTTTAGTCTTTCTTCTTTGATCCATGAGCTTCATCCATGTCACTGTGTTTAGTTTTAATACATTCATTCTCACCACTGTTTAGTATTCATTGTGTGACTGTACTATCCATTATTTTTTAATTATGCTGTTGAAGGATATTTGATTTGCAGGGCCCTGAGGTATGCAGAGTCCTGGACAAACTTTTTTTTTTCAAGGTCCCTGTCTGTATAAATGATTTGATTAAAAAAGAATGATCAAAATTATGAGCCCATATGAATGTAGGGCTTTATTAATAAATATTTAGAATAAATAGAGAAGAGGTATTTACATATTTGTTTACTGTCCAATCAGTAGACACAAAGATTCTTCATAATGTCCAGGTTTCTTTGTTCAGGTCAGGAAAAATGTCTTCATCTTCTTTATAGTCAAATGTACTATTCTTGGCTAATTTTCTAGTTCTCATCACATGAAAAAGATAGCGATACTGTTATTATCCACAAAACCATGGCTCTTTGGAACCTATCTACATTAAAGCAATATAGAGCTTGCCTTTGCATTTTCCTAATACCTTTTGTTGAATGCTGGTAACCTCACTTTACCCAAGATATCACATCATCCGTTGTGCCGTCTGTGAACAATGGCATTCAATGACTCTCAAAGATTGTCACTTTACTTCATTGGTTAGGAAGACAAATGTAAATATTAGTCACAGTAATTCTTCCTTGAGAAATCTTTGTTTAACTCAAGAGTATATGAATATACTCTTTTTTATTTTCTTCTAGATGCTTTACTGTTTTATTATCCTCATTATTTCAGTTCTTTTAGCATCATTTATTAAAAAGAATATTCTTTTCCCCATAATGTTACACTGGCATATTTATGGAAAAGCAAGTGACTGTATAAGTGTAAGTATGATTTTTTGAATCTCTTTTTTGTTACAATAGATTTTTCTCTTTTAACCTGGTGCCAGTACCACAATGTTTTAATTTCACAAGATATCTTAATATCTGGGAACGTAATACTTCCAAAGTTGCTCTTTTTCTTAAATATTACTTCACTACTCTTGGCTTTTCTGACATCATTTATTCATACCTTTGTGCATTATCAGGATTCATCTAGGATCATTTTCCTTTGGCTTGAAAAATTTCTTTAGTTTTTCATTTCAGTGTATGTATCTTGGCAATAAATAATCTCAGATTAATTTGTTTACAAATGTTTTTATTTTACCATCATTTATGAAGGATATGTTTGCTAGGTATTGAATTATAGGCTGAGAGGTTTTTAAAAATAGTTTCAAGTCATTTTTAAGAAGACTTTTTTTTCCTTGTTTTTTATGAAAGTTTAGCTGTGGATCTTATTATTGTTTTTTTAAAGAGGATTTTATTTTTTGTTTGATTTAATTTCCCCCGCTGGCTGTTTTAATTTTTTTTTTAAATTTATACCAGTTTTGGATTGACAGAAAAATTGCAAAATTCATACAGAGAGTTTCCATATTACTTGTACCAGTTTGCCCTATTATTAACATTTTATATTAGTACGGTACACTGATGACAATTTCTGAACCAATATTGATACAGCATTAACCAAAGTGCCTACTTTATTTAATTTCCCAATTAAACTCATCTGTTAAATTCTTAATCTCAGTTGTTTTTGTTATTGCTACTATTTCAGTGTTAGAATTTCCATTTGATTTTTTCATTGTTTCTCATTCTCTAGTGAAATTTTTCATCTTTACCTCCATTTTCTTGACGTTTTAATCATAGTTATTTTAAGTCCCTGTCTAACATCTCCAATATCTGTTTTACCAGTGACACTGTTTCTGTTTTATGATTTTCTTTTGGTTTTTGATCATGTGATCTTCAGTCCTGGCATGTTTTTTGGATTGTGTGCTGGATACTATGAGCATTTAGGTGATGTTATCTTTCTCCAGAACAGATTCAATTTTCTTCTCACAGTCAAATACAGGACAACCCAATTATCTTACTAGAGTTAAATCTTGGTTTCAGCCTTTCTTAGAGCAGTTTGCCCTTTTCTCCGTGGAGTAGGTTTTTAGGGTCTTATTTGAAATTCTGGGTCATTTACCAGGAACCTTTCCCCTTGGCAGGCCCTGACCCCAACCTTGTTTCTCCAGCATCACAAAACTTCAGATATCTTTGCTCAGTGTTTTAGCTTCCGAGCCCTCCTTTTCACTTGTCTCCTAAGTGTCTTGCATATGCAGCTTAGGTGGTAGCCAGTGCCTTATGGCTACCATCTAATTTCTGTGCGATTCCTTCCCCTCTGTGACCTTGGCTCTCCAAATCTGGGCATCTCTAAACTCTTAACTTCTTTCTTCTTAACCTGATGGAACTGCCACCTGCTCTAGAAACTGCTTTTTACCTCTCTTCCCTGTGTTGCAAATTGGTAAATGCCCAGAGAAAAAACAGAGGCAAGTTCCAGTCTCACTTTTGTCAGCTTATTTTCTGTCCGTGATTCTAACCTTTCAAGTCTTGTCTTGTTTAGATGATATCTAATACCTTCAAATATTTTTTTTTGTATTTATTCCAAATAAATCAATGTTTATTATTGATAAAAGAGGGTTAATCTGTTGCATGATATTTCAGTATGCCAGAGATAGAAAAAAGTCATAGTTACTCTTAAAATAACCCTTTGCCCATGCCACACCTGGAGAGTTTTTTTGGCCCTAGTTGGTATCTAGTGTAGTCCCAATTTTTATTCATCTTTTTGCCCCTCTTTTCTTATCTTTGCTCTCTTTCTTATTTTTCCATTTTTTCTTCTTCTTCTTTGACAATAACAAATTTCTCTGCTTATCTTATGCAGAGTAGTGTTTCTCTTTTTTGTTTGTTTGTTTGTTTGTTTGTTTGTTTTTAAGTCCTGAACTCTGTTGTTATCCTAACTGGCAGGATCCATTTTCCACCTTAAGCCTTTAATTTTCCAAGTGAAGACAGTTTGAATTTTAAGAAATTCTAATTTGGTTGTTAAAAAATAGTCTACCCATCCCCACCAAATTTCTACAAATGTACATATGAATTTTAATGCGAATGATGCCTAATTCCAAAGAGAAATTGAAATGGCTTTACAGAAGAAATTCAAGGTCCTTAAACCTAAAGAGTATTTTTTATATTGATTTTGCTCCCAATTTGTAGAGTAATATTTCATGTACTTCATTATGTTTTAAGATCTTAGAGGATATTTACAACTTGAAATCTGATTTGAAGCTTTTTAAAATTGAAGGAGATACAGATATATGTATCTTTTATTTTTAACATTGACTTCTAAATGAAGCATTAATACTCAATATTGCCCGTTTAAGCCTGAGATCCCCTTCCTTTTTTTCCCCTCTTAGGCAAATGCTCTGGATTCTCTTAGATAACTTATTATTTAAGCAGGTTCTCAGTGTATATATGCTGTTTACTTAGGTAACAAATATTCATTAAATGTTAACTAGTGCCAGGCACTGTGCTAAGTGCTAGTCATACAATGATGAGCAAAACACACATGGCTTCTGTCCCCATGGAGCCTACAGTTCTGTTGGGGAGAACAGATATTAATAAAATAACAAAATACAAGCTACAAATTGTGAAAAATTTGAAAAGTAAATTGCAGCCTCTGTGAGAGCATGTAATAAAGGAATCAGATATTGAATGGGATTTGCTAAACAAAAACTCGTTATGTTGATATTTTACCTAAAGTTACACATAGTCTTTGTCATTACCCTGAAAAATCAACAAGGTAAATGATTTTCAGTCACATTTAGAATCTAAGTTTTTTTTTTTTTCCAAATGTAGCACAAAATTTCTAATCATCACATTAATAAAATTCCAGTGTGGGGAGGTATCCCACAAGCCTACATATTATGGGTATAGAATATCCTTTATTTTAAATATTCTATTTAACAGCATAGAGGAGTAGTGTAGGAATAAAAAAAAGAGGGAGTTGTTTGTTATATAGGACTAAGTAAATTTAGATATTCAGTGTATTATTTACAAATTTTATTTATGCTTTAAGTTGGTGCTGATAGCTGGAAAGAAGGATATGCTGATATTTTTCAGGGAAAAATCACATTTACTTGAGCATCAACTCAACATATATACAAAAATAATAAATGTTGACTACCTCAAAAGTGAATACTTATGAAACACTATTGTCTCTTGAAATGACACTAATTTTGTTCTTGTGACTTTGCCAAGGGAACCCTCTGATCAAAGGAAGAGAGGCATGAGAAACACTGAAACAAAGAAATGGTGGCATGAATGAGTATAGTATTCCTGGGGAATGGCAAGCACAACGGTAAATACAGAGAGAGGTAGAATGGAGTGCAAAAATAGTTTGTTCCCAGATTATGTGTTCTGGGGTATCTTGCTAAGAATTGGTAGGTATTGGGGACACTCGTGAAATGTATGTTTGTGTGTGTGTGTGTGTGTGTGTGTAAAAATAACTGTTATTTCACAAGCTCTGAGGAACCCGAGAAAGTGTATTGAAAAGAAGAAATCTGGACTGTGAGGCTTGTTGGAGCAGATAATATGAGTCCAATAAGGGACGATACTCAAGAGTTCAGAAATATCACCTCTAATTAAAGATAATTTTTTTTTTGAAAAAGCTCAACACCTAGGGAATTTTAATGAATCTGATAGGAATAAGAGATATTGGTTAAAGACACCTCCTTTTGCACAATTGATCTGTGTTTAATAATTTGAAATTCTTAAGGTGATTTTCATATTTCTTTAAGGATTATATATTCTAACTTTTTGTTTTTTGACTCCCTCAAACCATGCTGCCCTACAATTTAAGAATATATTAATGTAAACATGTAAGGACATCCTCATCTTTATTATCTGCCACTGAGTCCTGGATAGTTCGAAGGTAAATTGTTTTAGAAGCCTCCCTAATTAAAATGGAAACACATTGTGTCAATTTGTCTGAAGGAGCTAGAGTAATGCACATTTGAATGTTTGTTTGAATATAGCTTTTAGGCTATTGACAGAAATTTGAGACAGAGGCCAAGTTTAGCACTATGGGCCCAGAGAAAGACCAACGCCAGGCATGAATATTTACTGACAGTCAGTTAAGCAAAACAGCCACTCTGGTGTTTATCTTTTCACTGTCCTGGATATTGCTTCTTATTAATCTTTTGGGATGTATTCTTCCTTTGCTGAATCCATTATTAAAGAGAGAACAGACATTGTGTTATCATTATTTGTTCTTGTTCAGGTTGATGGAGTAAAATGTGTTAGATATAGTTAAAAGAAGTTGTATTACTTTTCTAATTGTGTGCATTTACAAATAGAACAAGATTAATAAGATACTCTATATTTTCAATAGTTTTCAGATGAGAAAAAATGTATAATATAATAATAGATTGTAGGGAATAATGTCAAATTCTCTAAAATCTACCTCCTGCTCTCTGGGAGTTTTAATAGAATTATAAGAGCAATGTGCTGATGGTTTTTTGTGATGTAAAAAATACACTAGATTTTGTGTTTCATAGGTCAACTGAGAATTGCTATTCTGGGATGATTTTGCCATATTATTTACAGTTTTAATTATTGCCTTAAATAATTAAATATAATATCATTTTTTACTGATATTAATTATCTATGTAGCTACAATTCTCTTTCTTTTAACAACCTTGTAATTTAGAGATAAAGTGACTGAGGCCCAGAGAGTTTAAGTAACTTGTTCAATATCAACTAACTATAAAGATAATTGATATTCAAATTAATCCGTCTTCAAAAATCCTGTTTTTTTTTCTAATATACACTGCTGCTTCTTCATAGAGATAAATGTCATCCTAAATTATATTTTTCTTCTACTAAGAAGAGGAGGATAAGGCATGGAGAAATTGTGTCTTGACAACATGAAGCAATAAAACCTCATTGTAATACAAAATGGCAGCCAATCTTCTGGTGGCCTGCTCATTAGTGTCTCGAAATAAAAAATTCAGTTCTGGTGATGGCAAATTCTTGGCAACTAACAAAGAGAAGAAAAATACAAACACTTTGAAGTAGGCTTCTACTATTATTTCTATGTGAGAGATTTATACTTTGTCTTTTTGTTTTCCTGAAGTGTTAGTTTCAGGAAAACTGAATCTCCACTTTGGTTTGACCTGAATGGGTTGGGTGTCGTCCTGTAACTTACCGCCTGAGAGATGATGTCATGGTGAGTGGCATGTACAAGGATGGAGTCAGTGATCCCAAACTTTCCAAAGCTTGATTTGTATTTTAAGAATGTATATGTCTAGCCAAAAGGAAAGATACATTCAGTTGCAAGAAAGCAAGTTTTAGCATTTTAAAACTCCGCGTTAAATTGTGCAATTGGAACAATATCAGGGATTAACAACCTATAGCCACTCATACCTAATCTCCATCATCTGAGACCTGTTTTTCTATGCTCCCAAGTTAAGAATTGTTTTTACATTTTTAAAGGATTATAAACAAAACAAACAAAAAACCCAACAAGAAAAGAATAATGTGAGATATCCTTTATGTCCCGCATAGCTCAAAATATTTACTATCTGCCCATTCACAGAAGAAGTTTGCCTATTCCTGAGCTGAACATATACAATTTAAGATACCTAAACATTTACAATTTCTATTTCAAGTATCTTGCTTAGAGAAACAGTAGCTTTGGGCTTGGATCCTATTTACTGCTTGTGTGAACGTGGACAGAACACATAATATTCTCGAGGCCCACCCTTACTCATTCTTGAAATAGGTATAAATATTATCTGTGACAAGTTTAGTTGAAAAGATTCTATGTGTAAAGAAAGTTTTAAGTGTCAAAAGCAGATTTCATAGCATGCTGACTATAATCTCATCTTTATAAAAATATGCTTATTTTTATGATCATATTCACGTGAAAAATGTCTGGCAACTTAGCCACTGCATTGTTAACAGTAACAAATCCTAGAGAGAAAGAGAATAAAATAAGGAAGTTATTTTATACAGTTCCATGTTAAAAAATTTATTAAGGCACAACTTTATTAATTATAAATTGAAAATAATTTTAAAGTTTTGGCCTTAAAGAATCAACCTCCTGATGGTTGATTCTAATTTGTGGGTTAGTACAGCATTGTGGAAAGCCCTTAAGTATAAGCCTAAGATAGCAGAGCTGATTTTCCAGGAGAATATACCTGTAGTCTTTTGAAATGTTTTTTAGTTTAACAAGTTATAATGCCTTGATTTTTGAAAGGGGAATCACATTTAATACAGTTGAGCTTTGAACAATATGAGTTTGAACTACTGAAGTCCACTTATATGTGGATTTTTTTTTAGTAAATACCTGTACTGTTTTTGATCCAAGGTTGGGAGTGTGTGATGCAGAGGGCTGACTTTATGTATTGGTCTATACCATTTATATAGGGGACTTGAGAGTCTGTGGATTTTGGTATTCGTGGGGAGTCCTGGTATCAATCTCCTGCAGATACCAAGGAACAACTTAAGTTTGTGGGGGCGTCAAAATTTACACAAGGATTTTCAACTATGTGGGGATCATGGCCCCTAATCTCCATTTGTTCAAGTGTCAATTGTACTTCCTTAAATGTTTTAGTTTCTTATGTATCAGGATAAAGTGTTCTCACAATAAGATGGCATTTTCTCCATGTATCATTTGGTGGAAAATTCCACCACTTCTGTAGTCCTAGACGCCCTATTTTTCTGAAGTCAACGTCTTAAATAACTCAGCTTAACCTCAGTGGACCTAACCTTTCTGTGATTGGAGAATGTTACCGTGACTGAAATTATTTCTATAATTAATAAAAATAAAAGAGATAATTAGTCTCCTTATCCTTCTATTACAACCAGCCTAAGTTCCACCAAGCCTATAAAAACTCAAGACCCTCTTAGGCTGCTAGGCAGTGCTGTTTGTCATGGCTTGACTATGGTAAGCCTTCATCCCGATATATAATTAAACTTGAAAGAGCCCAATTTCACTTGAAGTTGGAAAACATGTTCATTAATGTTATTCCTAAATTCTCTGACTTCTAACTAATGCTGCCTTAACTTGTGAAGTGAGAAGACTTTCAAAATCCCCACATTAAATACCTCAAAATAACTCAGATGTCCTCTATGCCCCATGAACTGTAGGATTCTAGGTAAGGTCACTTGAGCAGCTTCTCAGGGAGACTGATGGCTACACTTGTCCTCTGTAGGTGCAATGCTCTTTTGTTCATTGCATAATGCACAGTCCCTGCATCTAATTTCCCTTTACTCCCACTCTTTCAGGACCAGTTGCCTGTCAGATTCCTCTTGCACCTAAGACTCTGATCTGCCCTTAGACCTGAGGTGTGACTTTTCATCACAGCTTTTATTCAGTAGCATTCTCTCTACTCTTCTGAAGATCACCATTATTTATTTATTCTTTTAAGATATTTGGAAGAGACTTTCCCTTTTTAATTTTTTTTTTTTTTTGCAGAATGTCATGTGGTTGATTTAATTGTATTATCAGCTTTCTTGAATAGTATTTTCTCAGTGGAATGACTCCTGTCAAAGGCACATAAGCAGTTTAGAATGGGGAAAGGTGATAGCTTTGTTTAAGATCAAGTAAAATTTTACTTTGCCTCTACCCAAAACTCTGCAGATGCCTGCTGAATCTCATTCCTCACCTTTCAATGACTGTTTCTTCGAAGGCCATGTTGTCTCCCTAAATCTGACCAACCGCCATTGCTAACTAGTCTTTCTCAGCCAGGACTTCACTCATGTCTACATTCAGTGTGCAGCTGGGAGCAGGGCTTGCGTCATTCCCATAGGAAATCTGATTCTCAAGAAAATTTTGAGAGCTATCTAGTCATCTGATTAATTTTCTCTCTGTATTCTGTAATTCTTTTTAAAAATCTTTAAAACCTTTTTAATTTCAGAATAATTTTAAATTTACTAAAAGTCACAAAAGACAGTACAGATTTCTCATATACAGGTCACCTAGTATTTCCTCTTGTTAATGTCTTACATTAGGGTAATACATTTGTCAGAGCTAAAGAACCAACTTTACTATTTTACTGTTAACTAAACTCAAAACTTTATTTGGATTTCACACGTTCTGCAGTTCTTAAGGAGATACGTTTGCCAAGAGCAAAACAGATATAAGGGAGGATATTGTCTGTTATATTTTAGACTCAGCTCTGCTCCTTTCAGGACAACCTGTAACAATTAGTTGCTTGGTTGACAATTACATGATTTTCCGGGTGTGTTAATTACTGAGGACACTGAATAAAAAAGTCTCTATTGATGACCTCAAGAATCTTATGGCCTAGGTGGCAGTGATCTTGAATGTAATTTAGCAGTTTTTCTCTTTATTGTTTCTCTTCCTCCAGTTTATACTCTATTTTATCTGGCCTAGCAAGAAATGTCCAACTATGACCCTTTTCATAAGTATGTCATTTTGTGCTAAGAGAGAAATACAAACACAAATTATATCTCACTTTCATTAACAAATATTGTTTTTGCTTTATGTAGCACATTAGCCAGTTATTAGGAAAATACAAATAATTTAAGATATATATTCTATCCCTTTTTTGGCTTGTTACTCAGGGTGTTGTCTTATAAAGAAAAACAGTGATACAAAGTAGCCTCAGTTAGTTCCAAAGAATGAGGCCTACTTAAATTCTCCAGATTAGAAAAGGAGATGCTCACTTCTAGCTGTTACTGGCAGGTGAAGCTTCATGGAAAAAGCTTCAAATTATGCCCAGAAATGAGACTCCATGTGCACAAAGGGTTTTCAAGGGTTGAACTAGACCAGCTAAGTTTATTAAATGCCTTTTCCCCTCTTCTTTCTTTGGTGTTGTTCATTTCCTCTTATTTATTGCCTTGTTTCATTTCTGTGTGCCAAGATACAGCATCATGGTGAACAATTATTCATTTGTCATTAGCTGAATTAGGAGAAATGTTTAAGATGGATTAAGATGGGCAGCAGCAGGCCATGCCACCCTGAGAATAATTAAATGTAACACAGTGAGTATGGAAATTATCCAAGTTGCTTCACTTCTCTGAGTTCCAGTTCTGGCTTTGAAATCCCCCCATACCAGTGATTAACTGATTGGTTATCTGAGTAATATGTCACAGTATATACTTTTGGCTTAATTCATGGTAGAAATTAACACTCATTCTGTACACATTCTTGATCTCTTCAAATGTTGTTTTACCTGTAGGATATAAATGAAGAATTTCTGTCAAAATTCTGTCATAATATTCCAAGTTTAGTTTTCTAATAGCCTTTGTCACATACATTTTTATTTGAAATATAAATGGCACATGATTTATTCTGCTATAGTTATGTGTGTGTGTGTGTGTGTGTGTGTGTGTGTGTGTGTGTGATTTTTCACCCCCCAAAGAGATGAATTCGTTAAAAGAAATGAAAATAAAAATTTCATGGGGTGTAGGGCAGAGAAAATGCTCATCATAGGCTTATCTGACAAGTCTCTTTCAAAAGCCTGTCTACAGATTGAAGATTCACTCTTCTCAATTTGCATCCTTGGCCCAATAAATGTTTTATGACCTCCCTCTATGAGCACTCACAACCAGAAGGAGGTAATGCAAAATTGATCTGTATATTAAAACTGCTGAGCCAAGCGGGCTTGCTCCTGGAATTACACTGATTATGTATATGTGTGATTCAACAGGCTCTATTGAAACACCATAATACTTGAAAAGACACCCATAAGCTGCATTTTTTTTCATATACATAAACAGTTTCTCCTTTTCCTCCCCCTCTCAACCCTATGAAATAACTTCTATATTCATATTTTTTTAAGTTCCCCTTGGGCTCATAAATAGCAATAAATATTTTTAGGAAAGAAGGTGCTTTACCATTATGCTTCACAATCTATTATTTCTAGAACACAAGGAAGGACATGCGCTTTCAAATCAAACACACAGGGGTTGAATCCCAGCTTCACTATTTATTTGCTATGTGGATTTGGTCAAATTATTTTATCGCTCTGAGCCTCATATTGGTATTTTAAGGTGGAGATAATAACTTTCACCTGCCCAAATTTTTGCAAATATGACCAGTATGGCCAGGCTTTGGCTGTCTGTTAATGTAAAATGATGTCCATTTCCTTTACTATCCATGTTATGATGGCGAGTTAATACTTGCATGATGGATCTCCTTAAAATATACCCTAATTATTTTCAGAAATGACACTAGGTTTTCTTGTACATGGGCTAAGAACAGATTCATTCAGGTTCTTTATTCTGTCCATTTTTTGACAAACTCCCAAGATATTAATCTATATATATAACAACCATTTTTATTGACTACTTATTTTGTGGTGGAAACTTTGTAAATTTTTTAGTGAATGGGACAGATGATGTTTTTCTTTTCATAAAAGTTATAGATGATAGCAGGTCGGGGGCAAGGGGGTGTCCGACAAAATAAATAATTATAGATAACAAAAAATACTGTATAGGAAATAAAACAGAGCAATCCTGTAGAAATTGACTGGCAAACTGGTATAAGAGAGCAACATTAGAGATGGTAATCAGGACATCTTCTCTTGAGGGTTGATAATTGAGCTAAGACCTTGATAGTGAGATAACGAAGATCAGAGGCAGAGAAAGAACATTTCAGATACAATGAACAACAAATGCAAAGTTGTGAGAAAGAACCACTGAGATAGAGCAACCAAGGGAAGAAGAGTATGATCCTGATCATCAATTCTGGCATGTGGGTTTCTTCCCTACACCACCAAGCAAGTCTTTGATACTAGTTGGGTATCTTACCACTCAACTCAGTTCTGACCCTAACTACCCAGAGATAGCATCAGATTCCACAGGGTAAGGGTTCAGTTCCACAAAACTGCCCCAACTTCAGATGCCAGGTTTTTACCTATGCTTTTGACCTACTGACTATAAATCAGAGGTCCTCACAAATTTTACCTTGGGTTTGATTAATTTGTTAGACTGTCTTACAGAATTCAGGAAACTAGTTTACTCACTAGATTACTAGTTTCTTACAAAGGATATCAAAGAATTCAAATCAACAGCTAAATGAAGAGATGCATAGGACAAAGTATGAGGGGAGGATTAGGAGTTTTCATGTAGTCTCTGAGTGTACCACTCTCTCTAAGTCTCCATGTTTACCAATCCGGAGGCTCTGCTGCCAATTTTTGTGTGGGTGTTTTGTGAGGTTTCATTACATAGGCATTATTGATTGTTTCATCGGCCATTGGCAACTGATTCAACCTGCAGTTCCTCTTCCCTCCCCTAGAGGTCAAGAGCGTGTGACTAAAATTTCCAACCCTCTAGTCACCTGGTTGCTTTCACTGGTGACCAACCCCATCCTTAGGTGAGCTATGGGCTTTTCAAAAGTCCATTCATTAACATGATAAAAGACACCTTTATCATTATAGGCACTTATGAAAATCTAAGGGTTTTTGGAGCTCTGTGTTAGACCCAGAGATTAAGACCAACTATAAATTTCTTATTATAAGTCACAGTATCACAGGGAATATAGTTGAAATAATGAGAAAGGAAATTAAATGATACATGGTGAGCCCAAGGGTTGTGCAGAGACTTGATCACATATGACCTTTTTGGGTAATGGGGGACAATCAGAATGATTAGAAGATATTGAAATGTTTTAAGCAGGTAAAGCACATGATCTAATTTATTTTTTTAAAAGATAATTCTGGCTAATGGGTGAGTAAAAATATGAGTACAGTGGTGAAAAGAGAAAAAGTTTTGGCTATATTATGGTACATGTAATAGAAGATGTTGGTTAGCATTGTTATGAAGGTAAAAGTGGAAAGAGAGATGTGAAGGATTTGATGTCTACTTTGATGTGGAACCAATTGGACTTGTTGATGGGTTAGGCAATGGAAAAAGAGGATTTAGAAGTGATGCCTAGGTGTAGTTATTATTTATTGACATAAAGAAGAGATAAAATATTTTTTTGGTGGTTGCTGGGTAGTGGAAGGCAAAGTATGAGTTTTTTTTTAAATAAGCTTTTGGAGATATCAAGCAGTTAGATATACAATCTGAAATTCAAGGTTGAGAGAATGATGGGAATTATGAAATATATATAGCATTCAAAGCAATAGATCTGGATGAGTTATTGGGGAATATGAATGGGAGAAAAAAGAAGAGGTTATAGAATCAATCTTTAGAATACTCTAATATTTAGAAATAGGCTAGAGAAGAGAAAAAAGTAAAGAAGCTTGAGAGGGAGAATCAATAGAGTTAGGGAAAATGAAATAATGTATGATGTCTTGGAATTCAAAGAAAATATGTATCAAAAAGTCACTAGTATTTGACTGTGTAATGTACTGAAAAGTAAAGAAAGAAGAGACAGAGAAGGGATTCTAAAATTTGGCAACATGGAGATCATTGACAAGATCTTGATAAGAGCTATTTCAATGGGGTATAGAGAATGAAAACCCAACCAAAGTGAGTTGAAGATAGGATAGTTGTTGTAGTTGTTGAGGAAATAGATATAGACAACTATTTTGAAATGTTTGGCTCTTTAACGGGAGAAAAGAAAAGAGATGTTCTTTGGAAACACAGGAAAGGTCCAGGTGTTTTGTTTTGTTTTGTTGTTTTTGTTTTCTAAATGTTATATCTAGAGCCTATATATTTGCCATTGTTAATAACATTTGGAGAAAAATAAATTCATGGTTCTGGAGAACAAGGGAATAATTATAAGAGTGAAATCTTTGAGAGGGCAAGAGATGATGTCTATAGAACACAGGTACTTTGCTTGGCATTGGGTAGATAGGGCCTGGTCTTCAACTGTAGGAGAAGAGAAAGCAGAGGGTGTCTGTTCACTTTGGGGCAAAACTGAGGGAAATTCCATATTTAATGATTACTTTCATTATCTCAGTGGAGTATAAGTTAAGTTATTACTTAAGAGTGACTAGGGAGGAAGAAGGGTTTTGCAGGATTTAAAGAGAGAAGAGAAGACATGAAATAGTCACTGAAGGAAGAAGGAATGTCCACTTATAAAGAAATGTACTAGTCTTGCCAGGCAGTTTTGAGTTCCCTCTGAAAAAGAAATCAATGTAAGCCATGTGGGTTAGCACCTATAATCATAGAAAAAAGAAAAGGAAGATGTCTTAATGATTGAAAACAAGACGTAATTGCAAAAAGTTCACCAAAACTCAGGAATGCTTCATAAAGAATGTTGATTATGAAACAGAAAATGTTGGCCTATTGTAAAAAAAGGCAGTCTTTTTCTATTCATTCATTCATTCATCTCTCAATTCTTTCATCATGTTTATTCATGTTTAGATGAGAATACTAAAGAAATATTTGATATCTAAATCCTGAAAAATGGTGGTGAAATAAATTTACAATATCTGGTAATATATCTTCTCTTTTAGAGTCATCTGCATATGGGAGTAGTAATTACAATAAATTCTACCTCCTTAAAAAAAATAACACCTGCAAAACTATAAAACTCCTAGAAGATAACATGGAAGAAAACCCAGATGACTTTTGTTATAGCGATGTCTTTTTAGATATAACACCAGACATAATCCATGAAAGAAATATTTGATAAACTGGATTTTATTAAAATTAAAAACTTTTGCTCCATGAAAAACAGTACCAGGAGAATTAGAAGACAAGCCACAGACTAGGAGAAAATATTTGCAAAAGGCACATCTGGTAAAAGATGGTTATCCAAAATATACAAAGAACTCTTAAAACTCAACAGTTAGAAAACAAACAACACAATTGAAAAATGGGCCAAAGGCCTTAACACAAGGATTCCTAACCCCTGGGCCATGGACTAGTACCTGTCAGTGGCCTGTTAGGAACCAGATCACACAGCAGGAGGTGAACAGTGGGTGAGTGAGCAAAGCTTCATCTGTATTTGTAGATGCTCCCCAGCACTAGCATCACTGCCTCAGCTCCACTTCAGATCATCAGACATTAGATTCTTATAGGAGCCCTGGACCCTGGTGCCAAAGAGGTTGGAGACTGCTCCTTAACAGACACCTCACCAAAGAAGATATACAGATGATGGCAAGCAAGCATAAGAAAAGATGCTCAACCTCTTATGTAACCAAGGAAATACATATTAAAATGACAATAAGATACCTACTGGAATGGCCAAAATCCAGAATACTGACAACAGCAAAATGCTAGTGAGGGAGTAGAGCAACAGAAACTTTCATTCATTGCTGGTGAAAGTGCAAAATGATACAGTAACTTTGGAAGACAGCCTGGCAGTTTCTTACAAAACTAAGCACACTCTTAAATATGATACAGCAATTGTACTCCTTGGTATTTACCCAAAGGAGATGAAAAACCTGCACACAGCTGTTTTGGCAGCTTTATTCATAATTGACAAATCTTGGAAGCAACCAAAGTGTCCTTTAGTAGGTGAAAGGATAAACTGTGGTACAATCAGACAATGAAATATTATTCAGTACTAAAAAGAAATGAGCTATCAAGCCATGAAAAGACATAGAGTAAACTGAAATGTATATTATCAAGTGAAATAAGCCAATCTGAAAAGATTGCATACTGTGCAATTGCAAACTATAAGACATTTTGGAAAATGCAAAATGGAGACAAAAAGATTAGTATTTGCCAGGAGTTCAGAGATGTGGGGAGATGAATATGCAGAGCCCAGAGGATTTTTAGGGCAGTGAAAATGCTCTGTATGATTTATAATGATAAATATATGTCATTATACTTTTGTCCAAAACAATAGGACACCAAGAGTGGACTCTAAGGTAAACTATGGACCTTGGGTGATTATATGTCTGTCTACGTAGCTTTATCCTTAATTAAAAAAAAAGAAGTACCATTCTGTTGAGTGATGTTAATAATAAGGAAGACTATGAATGTGTGGGGGCAGCTAATAACAAATCTTTACATTTTCTTCTCAGTTTTGTTAACCTAAAATTGCTCTAAAAAAATCAGGTCCTCGACACCAAAATTTTACATTGTGTTTGTTCAACTTGATATATAGCTAATATGGCTACTATGAAATTGATATATGCTGATTCTAAGTGTAAAACACATTGAATTTTGAAGCCTTAATAATAATAAAAGAATATAAAATATCTCAACAATTTCTGTATGGATTATATTTTGAAAATGTATTATTGTGGATATATTGGGTTAAATAAAATACATTATTAAAATTAATTTTACTAGTTTCTTTTGTGTTTTTCAATGTGGCTACAGAAAATTTAAAATTATAAGTGCAGCTTAAATTGTATTTCCATTGGATAGTACTGCCCTGAACTATTCTGTTCCCAAATAATATTTGTTGGAAATAATATAGCAAATGAAAATATACATACATAGATATTTAAGAGGTTATATGACTTTTAAAGTGCAATCCATAGTTCTCAGATTAGAAAAATGTATAGATTTACTCTGATTTTGACATAGAATCTTATTTTTTGCAGATATTTTCACCCTGATTGTGTTGACTCTTTTGTTTTTCTTTCCTAGTATATTTATTGGACTTGTAGAATTTTTTTTTTTTTGGTACATCGTTCCTTTCTGTTATTGTCTACTCTCTGACTTGTTTTAGGGGTTTGAAAATGACCCCACATATGACAGTCCACATGGTAAATTTTGAGGATCCATTGAGAAACTATGATTCTAGTGTTGGATCTCACTTTTTCACAGCTGAGTTGCTTACAGCTTTCCACTCCTTGAGAATTGCAATTCTGTCTCTCACCATCTATCTCCTCTCCCTCCTTTCCTTTGTCCTCTGTGGTGTATGTGCATGTGTACTTTGGATTCTGTGGATTTTCAGAATGTATAATGTTTAAGAATAGAAACTAATCTAGATTTTAAAAAAAGGTTTAATAATGATCCTGTTATCAAACAAATACCATAGAGGATTATATTGAATACCAGTCAGGAACCCTGTTATGTTTAAAATGAAGTAACATCCACACTATTGACATGAATGAAACTGACACTTGGATACAGAAAACTGAATATAAATTTAAATATTAAAGAATAATGAGGTTATAGTGCCTGAAAAACTGGTTTTGCTCATGCCCAGTAGGAATTGCCATAAGCATGGAATTATACAACTATTTCTGTGTCTCTAAAACATTACAAAAGTTTGACAGTTGTATGATTGGGTGGAAATTTTTTTTTGATGATTCATGTACTTTTTCTATAGATTGAAATCTTTAATTATAAAAGATAAAATATTTTCATATATTTATATAAAAAGATACAAAATGAAAATATTACTAACCAAAAAAAAATGTAAAATAGTGGTCAATCTATAAATGTGGAAGGTTCTGTTAAATGTCCAGGAATGTTAAGGTTCTTACCTTCTAATTATGTAATTTAGACAAAAATATATTATAATTTATGCTCACTTATAGTTAGAATATCTATATACTATATGAGTAACTATATGTGTATAATGGTCCACAACTATTGTCATATCTTCACTCTACATCTTTATATTTATAAAATTTGAAGTTAATTCAGAGATTTAATGAACAAAATATTTACATGCAAAATTACTATATAGACTTCCGATTTATGTATATTCCTTTATCAATGAACAAGTCTTGGTGAGGTATTCTTTTATCATTGTTCTTAGGATAATCACTTATTTTACCTAAGCATGGGAATAGATGATATATTTACATTTTATCTATATTTTGTTCATATGCAATTTGGAAATATTAACTATATATTAGGTTCAAGTGCTTCTTTCTAATTTGCCTAATGGAACTACTGTTATTTATGGTTGTGTTTTGGTTATGTATGAAAATGTCCTTTTAAAAAAAAATTTGGATGTGATGGGATATAGGTCAACAACTCTCAATAGTTAAGAAAGAAAATAGCTTTTCGTACCATATTTATAGTTTTTTTTTATAAATTTGAAATTTTTTTTTAAATAGAAGAAAAAAGACTGTCATTTGGTAGCTATTTGAGCTTGGAAAGCTCACTTCAACATTCTGAGCTCAGTTTTCCCATGTGTAAAGTGGGGATACTAAAATCTTAAAATGTTGTTTTAAGGATTATGGTTTCTCATTTTATTTGATGGTCTATAATTTGTTTCTGTCATTATTTACTTGGATAATATTTGACATAATTGTCCCATTTTGCCAGTGGGAGCCCCTTCTAAATGAAAGTCTATTTTCTTAACATCCTTGCAGCAATATCGCTTTATGATTTTTAAACTCTTTAAATTGTATCAGTATATCACATCAAAAAAAAGTATATATTAGACAAAGGTATTTTCAGACACCTCAGGCTAGAGATCCAGACACTGTTTTACAATAACACAAAACTATTATAAAAATCTCTGAAGAACCACCTCGTTTTAGAAGAAGCAGCACCTGTAGGAGGTGTTTAAGATAGCAAGACCTGGAGCAATAATCTAAAGTGTTGTTTGCTTTATTCAGAGGCAGTGGACAGGGGTAACCCTCTAATTTAGAAAAAAAATAGTTGCTTTACTTCTTTCAAAAGAAATGAAGGAAGGAAGAGCATGGTTAGAAAAATAGTATTCTAATATTTTTGCTCAAGTTCTCAGGAAGCTGAAGAGATGAAATTAACAGAAGGAAACTTTGGGGTGGGTAGATTATAATTTACTTCTCTTTCCTAACTAGAGACAAAATCAGACTCAAGCTCTTCTAGACACATGATGTTATTTTTTAGTTTAAACAACTCCAGAAAAGGAGCTTCCATCACCTCAATAATCCATTTCAGCATCTACTGATACAGCTTGAAATTCTGTGTCTCTAAACTAAGTACCATGTGCTGCTTTAAGATTTAAACCACTATTCTTATTATGCACTCAAAGAAATTTCGGTCATCATTCTCTTCAAAGTGTCTGTAAGAGAGTAGTTTTCAAATTTATAGTCGTAATGTTCGTTCTCTATTTGTAAGGGGAAGGGAGCTAACATCTCCTGAATTTCTACTCTGTCAGAGAGGCAATTTTATTAACATTTACTAACATTTATTGAGTACTTACTATATGCCAAGGAGTATTATAGATACTTTATATATATTTGAACTTGTTCAGTTTCCAGAACTACCCTCTGTCTTTAATCTTCTAGTAAGTATCACAGAGGATGGGTTACTTCTCCAAGTTTGAACAATCAAGTTGAATGGCAACTGGGTGATCAGATTGGTTAAACATTATTTCTAGGTATGTCTGTGAAGGTGTTGCTGGATGAGATTAACATTTGAATAAGTAGACTGAGGGCTATAGATTGGATGTTTGTATTCCCCAGGTCCCCAAATACTTATGTTAAATTCTAACACCCAAGTGATGGTATTTGGAGGTGAGGCTTTTGAGAGATGATCAGGTCATGTGTGTAGATCCCAGAGAGCTCTCTTGTCCATTGCACCATGTGAAGACATAGCAGAAGGAAAGCCATCTATGAACCAGGAATTGGACACTTATCAGATATTGAAATCGGCCACTGCCTTGATCTTGGACTTCCCAGCCTCCAGTATTGTATGACATGAGTTTCTGTTGTTTATAAGCTACCCAGTCTGGTGTTTTTGTTATAGCAGCCTGAAAGGACTAAAATACCGAACAGAGAAAATAGCCCTTTCCAGTGTGGGTGGACCTTATCCAATTCATTCAAGACCTAAGTACAAAAAGGTTGAATAAGAAAGTATTCCCTCTCTGCCTGACTGTTTTTGAGCTGGGACATTGGTCTTCTGACTTCAGACTCAATCTTGGACTAGAAATTACACCATAGTGTGGGTCCAGACTTTTTAGCCTCTATAACTGTGTGAGCCATTTTCTTATAACTAATATCTCTCTATCATCATCATCATCATCATCATCTATCTATTATCCATCTATCTCCTATTTTTTTACCCCTCTCCGGAGAACCCTAATACATTTAGCAAGAAGCAGAGCTTGGAGCCTAGGTAGTCTTACTTCAGCATTTTTGCTCTTAACTAATACACAGATCTGTTCCTTATTCCATAAACATTTTATGGAAAATTGGTGGGATTTTTTTTCTCCATTTTATAAATGAGGAAACCAAGACTTAGAAAGGTTGAGCAATTTACCTGTGTTCAAATAGCTAACCTAGTAAGTGGCAGATATAAATTTAAACTTCAGATAAATATGCTTCAAAACCAGTGGTGTTTTGTCATCTAAATTTATTGCATTTCTTCCATGCAGTTTTTTTGGGAGGTTGAGTAGAATGCTACCTACAACAAGGGCCCTGCTCAGAAAAAATCAGAACTATTAGTTTGGCTGTACAAGAACTTTATTTGTCAGGTGTATTCCATTATGAGGGCCCAAAATTTGATCTATAAAGGGCTACAATGGTGAGCAGACTTTCAGTTCCCTTCTTTAAAAAAATAAAAAAAAATCGTAGTTACTATTTATCAGGAGCGCATTATGTGCTCAGCACTGTTTCTAGGTGCAATGATATTTCATTTAATTCCCAACACCAACCTTTGAGGTAGTTTATTAATTAGGCTTGTTTCCTAGAAGAATATCCTAATATAAGGATCGAAATGCAAATGATATATTAAGGTAATACACCCAGTAGAAACTGTCACAGCTGGAGGGTACTGAGAGAACTCACTTCTTTCCCCCTGACACAGTAAAAAATTACAGATCAGTGAAATTTAGGAAAAGTAAGATTTATTAAAGTATGTTTCAAAAGAAAAACAGGCTACGCCAGAGATGGCCATAGCTCTGCAGAATTCTGGAAGTATACCTTATATTGGCTCTTGAGTGGTCACAGATGTAGGGCTAGATGATAGGCATGTGAGGTCAATTGCTTGACATTTAGCTGTTACATAACTCTTTATGAATTCAGTGTGTTATAATTGGATTCATGAACTTCCCTGCATATGTGTGATATAATCATGGTATAACAAGGCTAAGGTTAAGGAATGTCAGTATGTGTAAAAACTGCGCAAGCGCTTGTGGCCAGACTAAACCAGTGGTTATTTTTGTGGCTTTTACTTCCTTGTATTCTAGAATATAATGGTAATTTTTAACTGTAAAAGAGGTGATTTGGGGAGGTCCTAAGGGAGGTTTCTGGGTTGGGTCTTCATTCTCTCATTGCTCTTGTCTATCTCTCTGCCTAACAAAACCAAAAAGGGCCTGGGGAAAGCTTAAAAGAGCAGAGGAATAAGTGAAGCAAGGATGAGAATTCAGGCGAGGACTCAGAAACTGACTTCATCCTGATACAAAGAAGACATGTGGGGTATAAGCATGCCTTAGAGTCTATCCCGGCCTGGAGAATGAAAACTGGGTTTCCTCAGCCACCCATTCTCCATCACTAGAAGGGCAGTTCCAGGGTTTGGGGAAGGGGGAACAAGGGGCTCTAGGAGCCTAAGGGGAGCCTAAAGAAGAACAGTTTTATATGTGGGCAAGTTGGAGACAAAACTGTTATCATTAGTACTGAGTGGAGTTTGGTGTTACCCCAACGGCATGGAGGAGGGAAAGGGATGATGATACAAAAATGTAGTTAGCATCTTTCTTTGGTTCTTCCTCGTTGATGCAATGAAATCACAGGTCAGTGAAATTTATAAAAGATTTATTAAACTTATATTTGAGGAAGACAAAGAATTCCCCAAGGAGGCACATGGTCCTAGTGAAGAGCTATAACAGAGTGCAATAACCACAATAACCAACACAAAGTGGCCACAAAAAGGCCACAAAAAGCCACACAAAAGGACCCAGAAGTAGGATGTCTGCATTGTATTAGGACTGTGATAGGTGGTTCCAAAAGCATTCCTAAGTGATTGGCAAGTGAGCTCATTTTGATTGACACTTGGCTGCTATATAACTCTTTGCCTAGTGAGCATGTGGTACCTAGAATTCTACTACCACTGGGGTGTTCTTTGGGCAGTCTCTAGGCTAGGCCCCTATTCCTTTGTTCCTCTTGTTGCTCATGTCTGACTAGCTTACCTAACAAGACCAACACTGAAGCTGGAGAGGAGTGTACAGAAAGAGAAGAGAGATCTGAGAAGATCTGGGCAAAGCCATGAGACTGTGAAGGGCAGACTCTGGACAGAGATCCCTCTGATGCCAACCCCTGTGTGCTTTAACCACTACCCTATTTTGCCTCTTGTGTTTGCCTTATAATAGTCTGTCTCTTATTATTCCTGGCTCCATTGTTCTTTAGCCATGGACCTAGGGGCCAAGTTACCCTGCAGTTTGGGAACCAATCACATCTTAGTCAGCGAGAGAATCAAAAGTTTCATTTCCTAGAAGGTTTAGTAGCTTCTGAGCTTAAAACGCCAGAGCTGGGGGTTTAGAAAAGTGATTTCATATGTTATAATTTATAATTTTTTTTTGTAATTGTATAAAGTTTTTCTTTAAGTGATGAAAATAAAACTGAACCTTTTATAAGTTTTCCAGACCTCTGTCTTTTAGGCCAGCAATGCCCTCCATGTGCACTTTAGGGTCCTCCCTTTCCTGAAACTCATTACACAGCAGCTCCCACTAGGGTTATTTGTGTTCCTGGTGGGAGCACATCTTGGGAAAAGATAAGTCACCTACTACCATAGGGACCATATATCATGCGAATTTCTTATATATAAATATACAGGACACAACAGATGGGATTTCTGAATTTTGGTTTTCTTTCTGAAAGTCTTTATTTTTCTCTGATGAATCAGATTCATGCTTCTCCAAAATTGGATTATGTAAAGCCTTGTGGTATTTCCTTGGCTACTACAAACAAGAGACAATAGCACTAAGTAAAGGTGTGAAGAGCAACTTTACATTTTTATAGTCTTTTTCACAACCATTGTGTCCTGAGGCACTTTACAGGAAGTTGAAACAACAACTTTTATATAGAGCCTATTATGGTGTGAATACTGAAACCCAATTGTGATCTTCAAAAGTACATTTGATAATGTGGGAGACTAAAAGTGGCACTTTTTATTGTTTTAAAAATATTCTTTTGAATTGTTTTTGATGTTTCATACATCTCTTTTTTAAACAAATGTTTATTCAACATCCAACAATGTACTAAACAATGGAGGATAAAACGGCAAATGAGATAATTTTGAATTCCACTTTTGCCAGTTATTAGCTTTGTGTCTAGGTTTTGTTATCTATAATATGGAAATTATATAGCTCTGTTGGGAATGAAATGATATGCTGTATATAAAGGCCTTAGAACAGTATCTAGCAGTAAGTTAGTTAATGATTCAGTATTGGGAACTGATTGTGTGAGTGTCAAGTACTATCTGGGGAATATAAAAATAATACAACACTACTGTCCTCAAAGAGTTTACTTATAGTAGAAGGAGACAGACAAGAAACAGATAAAAAAATTTAAATATTGATAAGTATAATGAATAAAATAAAATAAAATGATAATCAGTTGGAGGCCGGGCAGTTTTAAGTAGGGTGGTCCAGATGGGCATCTCTGATGAGGTGGTGACCTTTTGAGTTTAGACCTGAAAGATGAGGAGTCAGCTGTGCAAAGAACTGGGGTTAAGTCATTCCAAGCTGGCAGTGCAACTGCCATGAGGTAAAAATGAGCTTACATGTTTGAAAACCAGAAAGAAGGCCTGTGCCTGGAGCATAGCGAGTGAAAGTGAGTGCAGAAGGAGGAGGAGCTTGGGGAAGTAAACAGGGGCCAGATCACCTATGGAGGCTTTCCTCTCCATGGAGAGGAGTTTAAATTATATTGTGTTTGCTGTGGGGAGCCATAAGATGATTTTAAGCAAGCTGAAATGGGGAATAGAGAGTAATGATTGGATTTATATTGGATTGGATTGACTTATTCTGTCACTTCTGAATGAAGGGAAGACCATAATAGGGTTAAGAATGGAGTAAGGAAGAACAGCTGAACATTTGTGTTGGTGGTCTAGCTGAGAGAAAATGTCGCTTACTAGAGTGGAATTAGGAAGTATTGGTCATATCTGGGAGGCTTTTTTGAGGTAGAATTTATCAGGCTGGATTTGGAAAGGAAGTATCAAAATAAATCAAGACTGGTGGGTTTTGGCTTGAGAGGTGGTGTCATTTTCTTAGAAGAGGAAGACTTGGATTGTGCTGATAGTTATGCTTAGGTCGTGCTCAGTTTAAGAAACTCATTACATACCTAAAGAATAAAATAACCAGGTGATCAGTTGGCTCTGTAAGTCTTGAGTTTAGGGAAATATCAGGTGCTGAATGCATACATTTTGAAATCATCAACCATTAGGTAACTTTTAAGATCATAGGATTCATTGAAATCTTTTAGACATAGTTACTATTCATTCAGCACCTACCAAATACCAAATCATTTATTTAATACTCATAACAACCCTATGAGATAAGAAATGTTATCAATTTTGCTAATGAGGAATGGAAGTATAGAGAAGTTAAGTAACTTGCTCATGACAAAATGAGAATTTGAACCTAGGTAATCTGGCATTAGAGTATAGAGAAAAAAATAAGGGACTAGGATTCAGTTCTAATGCAATTTAATATTTTACGGTCAAATCAGAGGAGCTAGATTCTATGAGAGAACTGAGAAGGGGTGCTTAATGAAGAGGAAAGGAGTCTAATCTAGGGTGGGTGAGTTGTGGATGCCTAGATAAATAAGGTGATAAATAAGTAAGTAGTCAGTGCATCACATGTTACAAGAGTACCTGCTTTGGCACTTCTATATATATTATTTTATATACATGAATTTATATACATATAAATTGAAGAAGTGCAAAGACTATGATCCCTTATCTTTGAGCAAAGGTGATATACAAATTTGTGAAGTGGTGTATTTTTGTGTACCCATGTTTCCCAATCTACAGAAATATAAAATTTATGTGGATTAGAGATTTACATCTGAAATACTAACTTTAAATCTTTAAGAAGAAAATATAAGAGGATGTATTATGACCTGGGAGTAAGAAATAATTTCTTAAATAAAAATACTTATTAGGTACTTAATACGTTAAGTGCAGTTACAGTAAATTAAATGCATTAACACATTTAATCCTCACAATGATCCTCTAGGATTATCTCTACTTTACAGGTGAGTCAATATGAAACATCCCTAAGGTTGTACAGCTAATAAGACGTGGAGCCAGGGTCCACCGAAGCAACCCAGCTCTAGAAGCCATGCTTTTAACCATATGCCTTAATTAGTCTAAGAAATGATGTAAATGTACATACTATAAAGTAAAATATGAATACATTTAAGTATACTTAATTAAACTTTTTTCATTAAATGTTATCATAGAGAAAAGAAAAAGAAAAACCATGAACTTGAAGTATATATCCACAACACATCAACAAATGATTAATATCCAGAATATACAAAGAGCTCTCTAATAAAAAATTAAAAAGAAAAACAAAGATTTCCACAGATAAAGAGGGCTAAAGGCCTAAACAGACACGTTTCACAGAGAGAAAGCATAAGTCATGTATAACTTACTAAATCTTACTCATTCTCCTTAATAATTATGAAAATACCAATTACAATCACTATAAGTAACCATTTAATGCTCAGCAGATTGGCAAACATTAAAACATGTGACAATAAGCTTTGGTGAGAACATAGCAGTTTACATTGTTCATGGAAAGCAAACAGGTACAATTACTTAGGAAAGTCATTTGGTGTTATCTAGTAAAATTGAAGATGTGTATAGTCTAGGCCTTAGTAATATCACTACTTAAGTATTAGGTCTAGAAAACTCTTATGCATGTTTACCAAAAGATATGTCTGAAATGTTCATAGCAGATTAAAAAAAATAATTAAAGTAACACAATCTGGAAATAACTCTAATATACATGGATATGGAAATGATGAAATGAATTGTGATACATTTATACTATGGAAAGTTTCTCATGGTTGTTGTGGCTATTATTGCACTGTTATGTGCAAGTTGGGCTTAGGAGAAGATAGTTGATGGGAAACAAGGAGGTGGATACCTCTACAAGTTGTGAATGAGATGGTGGGAGGGTGAGGCATATATACACAAATTGGAATGCTCTAGGAAAGAAGGAAAATTGATGATTCTTGAAAAGGACAATTACTGGTACAATATTTTTGACTAACATAGAGAGAGTGGTATTTAGTGCATAAATAAAGAGGTTGCATATAGATAGTTGATATGAAAATAGGAAGTAGAGAAAGAACAGGTGCAGGTACAGGTATATAAGTTTGTGGATGTGGTGGTGCATGCTTTTGAAGTTCTTTTTGATTGCTTTCATTCTCTCAATGAAATAGAAAGGAAATTCCACAGCTGAGATTGAGAAGAGGATGCTGGTGTTGAAGATAATAGCGTGCAGGTATTTAGTTGAAAATAAACAAATTTAAAGAAAAAAAAGTATACTAGCAAATAACTCAGATAAAATAATTTCTGTACAATTCTAAAGTCCAATTTTTGTGTTTTTGTGTCTGCCTCTTCAACAATGTAATAGTTTATTAAAATCTTATAGTAATTGAGAAAATTCTACTTCACCCTGTGTGTAAAATGGGTAATAAATAATAAGTATTGGAAAGGTTAATGGGCACAATAAAAAAAAAATCAAGGGCCTTGAGTAATCTTTAAACAGATGCCATTCTCCGGAATACTTTACTTTCAGATGGAGATGACTTTGTATTCTGAAACTGGACTATGGGACTTAATGTTCAACTATTTTTTAAAAGAAACTCAAGCATTTTACCTTGTGCTTTTCATTTTCTCTGAAGTGGGGATATGGTTTAATGTTTATCTATGTGTAAACATTACTCTTGTGATCCTAGAGGGTTATGGAGACCTTGGTTTATCCATCATACACCTTTCATTTGCCCATGGGTGGCTTTACCTTGTGTATACTAACTTTTCTAAGTAGTCCTGCTACTTCTAGATGGATAATAACCTATTTTTATTGATATTTAACCTTGACACACATAGTTCTTGTCTTTCTGACAAAAGGCTGTGCCAATGTACAATAAAGTATTTATGATGAAGCACATAATTCTGAGTTTTGACATTTTGAAACACTAAAACTTTAACTTCCATCGTGCTAAGGTATGAGGAGAATAGGATGCTGAGTCATAACCAGGTAGAGACAAGCAGGAGTGGATAAATCTAGATGGAAAAAAATCAAGCCACCCACAGGGATTGCCAGAAATAGATTGGGGAGGTTTTAAACTCTTTCCACTTCTGCTTTTCGTTCAGCTTTGTCTGTAAGATTAAGATATGAAATTTGAACACGAAAAGCTGTTTGTTACAGTTTTATTGTGAGTTTTGCTCATTCAGGTGAATCTTCTAATCCAAAATAAACTTTCTGGCTTTTATTAATTTCTAGCTGCATCATTCTTAAAGCCAAGCATGCTGTCTTATTGTTGAAAGATATTAGCTTAATTTGAAAAGTACTTTGCTGTAAATAGATTTTGTTCCAATGATGTGTTCATTGATTTTTTATAACTTGTCTTTTTTTAAGGGTGTGTGTGTGCCATTAGCAATTTTAGTGTTATTTTCGGTTTTGTGGAGGCCTCTTTGAGATGTGAGCTGTTTATTGTATGTCATTGTGTGTGTTTTTGTGGTACATGTATATAAAAAAGAGACATATAAATATCACACAGGAAAACAGTGGTAATAACACCTTAGAGTTATTCATTGTTGTAGTTGTTTAATTTTGTTTTGCATCTATATTATTTATAAAAACTTTATAAATCCTGCCAAAACTCATTTCGACAGAATTGGAAAGGGTTTCACAAGAAAAATTGCTTGATGTGGATCAATAGACTTTGTGACCTGTTTTATAAATGTACCCTTTTTGTTGTTTACTTTATAAATCATGTATGTAAAAAAAGAAAAAGAATGATAAATTAAATGTTTATGAGAAATTCTAGTCCATTGTTTTTTAAAGTGCAAGAAACAGACAATTAGCTCAGGGACTTGTCATTTAGGTTATTGATCACACTGGGAGTCTACATGGAGGGAAAACATGAGTTTTTCAAGTCAACTGTCAGTGTAGAGATGAAATAACTCTAATTTTGGATTCCTGTTCCTTCTCCAAAGTTTATTATCACTCAGCTTGCAGCACTGAGACCTTTAGCTTTTGACCAAGAAAGATAAAAATTACTGAAGGGGGCTATATTTATCCACTTTTATCAGTTTTCCTGAGTAAGGAAGACATGTTTTTGTCTTTTTTTACTTAAGAAAAGGCAGGGTAGCATCATAGATCTTGTTTGTTGTGAAAGAAGGATAACGATATCAATTTGATTGAAGGTGTCAGAACTGTTTTGGGAAACAGCAGAAACAGAGTTCTGAGGTGAGAAAGGTTTGACATACAGCAACAGCAGTGCCTGCTTTGTTTGCATTTTGATTTAGTACACCCACTGGGTTTTTAATCATATTATGCCAGAAGAAGCGCATCACTATTTGCAGAACTGGTTGGAGTGTGTTTTGTGGACATTTGTCCTCGTTTTACCGCCACACATTTAAACAAACAAACAAACAAATAAATAAATGTAATTTGAAAATTTTAATGAAAGGTCTGGTAGACTTTTTCCCTGTTTGAATGTCTTATGTGCTTCTCAGTTGGGTGAAAACGAGGATAAGGGGTGTTTTGGGTAACAGATTACTTTAATAAAACGTGTTCCTTATCCACAGAAATTCTCCATTGTATAAGTGGATGCTGCTGAAAGTATTTGGGTTGAAATGGCAATAAATAGCTAAAAATCAGGGCTCACACTAAAGAAAGTGAATCACACTCATAATTATCTGTATATTCTTAATTTTTTAATTTGTTTACTTTGGTGCATTTTGATGAGGCGCTTCACTTCTCAGTGACTTAGTTTTCATATTCACATAGTGGAGTCCATAATGTGCTTTTATAGCCCTGCTGAGAGAATCAATGAGGTCCATGTACATAAAGGGGCTTAATAAATAGTATGTGATTCCAGCTTTCTGGATGAAAGGTGCTACGTGAGTACAAAGTAGAGCAGCCTCCCACAGGTAATGCCTTTGCCTGGATAACTCTGATTATAGGCTTTCTCTATCTCTTCAAAGCAGAGATTTTTCTCCTTGATTTCTTCCTGTATCTTAGTTGCAGAAGCTAAGATGCCTATTTACTCAGTACCATTTCCTTTTGAGCATGCATACACCAATCAAGGAACACATTTGTAAAAAGATTTGTTTACTTAGTGCACACATGGTCAATCACATAAATGCAAATAAGAAAAAAGAACAGTATGAAAGGAATGTTCACATCACATCAAGCCCCCAGATGTCTTTCAGAACTTCTGCCATCTCAGGTGGAACCAAATTTTAGAATACATATTTTCAGGTAAAGCAACTGTATCCCAAGATTATTGACTAAAGTATTTGTTAGACTTTATTTAAATTTGACTCCACTATATTCTATTTCTTGTGCAGCTCTAGATAAAAGTGATAACAAGAAAAACTTTATACAACAGTTTAAAGCACTTACAAAACATTTTCACAAACATTATTTAATTTGTTTCTTGCAACAATTGTGTGAAGTAGGAAGGACCTGTGGGGTCGGAAAGGTTAGAAAATGTAACGTCACAAAATACCCTGCTGTTAAGTGGCAGTATGTAATTTAGAACAAGCATCTTTAGTGCTTTTCCACATTTCCAGGGATGGCAAGTAAGTTTCATCACACATTTTATATCTGATTAATAAGTAGTGGCTGTCTGAAGTGCTGTACTTGGGACTTTTAGGCTATATCCATTATCTGAGGGAAAGAGTTCAGTAACTGATTAGCATTTCCTGCTCTGTACATGGGCAGAGACCTGGGTCCTGAGTGATACAACACAGAAATGCACTATAATGTGTTATGGACTGAAAGTTTGTGTGTGCTTCCCACCCCCAATCCACATGTTGAAATCTAAGTCTAATGTGACAGTATTTGGAGGTGGGGAGTTAGGCAGATAATTAGGTCATGCTGGTGGAGCCCTCATAAATGAGATTAATGCCTTCAGAAGAACAGGCCAGAGGACTAACATGGTCTTTCCACCACATGAGGCACAGCAAGAAGATGGCCCTCTGTAAAGGGAAGAGATTATTCGCCAGAACCTGACCCAACTGGCACCCTGATCTTGGACTTTAAGTTTTCAGAATTGTGAGAAATATATTTCTGTTGTTTATGAGCCACCTCATCTATGGTACTTTGTTTCAGAAGCCTGAATTAACTAAGACAGTGCTTCTTTTTTTTTTTTCTTAAATAATGAATTTGTCTCTGTAACACTCAAATGAAATAGTTATTTCTGAGCAATGCCAGGGGTATGGACTGAGGCTGCACACAGGCATAGCTGCTTGATTGGGAAGAATTTAATTAAACTACTTTTTTACCTTAATTTCTGATTTTGAAATGTGGTAGACGATTATACTATAGGTATACGTTCCCTTGACTTTTCTCTCAGTATTTATTTGTTTATTTATTTGCACAAAATCTCCTGCTCATTCTTTAGAAACTCATGTAGTGCTTGGGTAAGGTGAAATCTATTTAGAAAAGCTGATGAAAGAAGATAATGTAAAGACAGCAAGTAATGTTCTTTCTAAATATTTATTGGTAAAATAAAGTAGAAAGAGGGGGAAGTAATTTAAAATAGAAGTAATATGGCAAGGAAACTTCTTACTTTTCTGACATTGTTTTGTGTAGGTGACATTCTGTCCTTAGTATTGGTAAGAATGGCATTGATTGCTGAAGTAAATTATTTCAGGAGACCATTAATATTATGGTAAATAATTTAGACCTATTAACCACAGGAAGTATCCTATCTTAAAAGACACATCAGAAGACATATCTTTTGGCTTTTAAGAAAATGATATAAGACTCATAGAGTTAAAATTATTTTTGAAGCTGACTATCCCTGGGTGCCTAACTGTACTCATATTTTCCCCTCAGTTTGCAGACAATTGGCCCACTTTGGTGATGAGTCATTCAGTTCCACTTTCAATCTTGGCATTGAAAAATACATAGATATCTCTAGTGTGAAAAAAGGGTATTTCCATATTCTTGCCTTAAAATTAGATTTAGAACTATTTGACCTATTATTTCACTAGAAGGATTTTTCAATGAAATTTTTATAAAAATTGCTCTAATATATTTTTTATAGTTGGGAAGGACCATTTTAAAATATGAATGGAAATTCTTCATTGTGTGATAGGCTTCCAAATTCATATCTTCTGCTCAATGCCTCCTTTGAGTTCCAGAGCATAGATATTAATACAGAAGGAGATTTGAAGTGAAGCTGTCATCTCATACTTGCTTCTCTCTGACCCTCTTATAATAACCTATCACTATGTTTCATGATTTTACTCTCTAATTATCTCTAAAATCTGACCAAAGCACTCTGGCTCCATAGTTAGCAACTCTGGGCTTAACCTTAGGCCAAGCTACCAATCTCTCTCTGTACTTTTAATGTCATAACTGATTTTCCTATACTTCCTTTTCCCCCTCTCTTATTCATTCTCTAGAATGAGCTCTTTTGATGAAGTTAGTAGAGATTATTTTTCATAACACTCGAGTGTAGGAACATTTTTATTTCTATAACCAAACTGAATCTGCTCCAGAATCCAGCTATTTTAGGCTTTGGGAAATTCAGTCTTATACAGTACAGTGAATTTAGGACAGGAAGGACAGAGTCAGACTATCTGATTTCAAACAGTGAATTTACAAGCCATGTGATATTGAGCAAATTACTTATCTCTTAAATCTGCATCTTCTTTTCTCATATGTGAAATATGAGTAGCAATAGTTTTTAACTTAAAGTAGTTGTCAGGATCAAAGGAGACAACCTCAATAAAGCTTTCAGTACAGTGCTGGACCTGAGGTAGTGAAGACGATCCTCAAGGCTGCGTGGGTAGTCCTCACTGCCTGTCCCCTAGCTCTGCAGACTCAGTGCTTGTGCACATTCACAGGAACTTTCATGATTCATACTGTCTAACTTCTATGGGCATTCTACTCTGAAAAATTAAGACCTGGGATTCTGCTAGAATGCTTTCGCTCACCTTCACCCTACCTCATCCCTTATTTTATCCTAACTCCTCATAAAGGACCTGCTGGTGGCTTAGGAAGTTGGGAAATGGCAAGGAGATGGAGATAAAATAAGTTTTGAGCCTTTTGGATAAATAATCCTGACTTCTCTTAGTTTGTGTCAGGATGGAAAAGGAGAAGCTCTCTCTTTATTTTTTTTTTCCTTAATAACCTCTCCTATTATCCCAAATTCAATTCTTATTATGTCAACCACCCTGAATGAGAATACTTGAGGGCTGGGCTCCCTTCAGGCACATAATCTGTGCCTGCACGATTCCTCGCTTTTTTTGCCTGGTGAATTTCTACTAGTTCTTCGTATCTCAGATCAAACTTCCGCAGAGAAGCCTTCTTTGATGTGCCAGGTGAGGACAAATCTACCTGTTAGATATTTTATATTTCTGTGTGTTCCTCCACTCAGTACCCATCATAATTTGTAGTGATCTTCTTTATATATATATGGTATTTTTCTCCCAGACTAAAAAAAGTATCTGTAGGTTGAAAAGGTGGGTAGAAACTGTATGTATGTGTAAAGACAGAAATTTGTGAAATCTGACAGAGTGCTTGGCATTTAGTAACAATAAGTATTTGTTGGCTTACTGAATAGGTAATTTTTTGTAAACACTGAGAATTCATATTGTCTGTAGTACTCTATTGCATTTTAACATCTATTTTTTACTTTTAAGGATGTTAAATCTGTGAAAGACTGAAAGTATGCAGTAATCTATTCTTAATTATGTTATAACTTAAGAATAATTTTCATATTTGGATTTTCCTGTTGCTTTCATTGACCAAGCATAGAAATTAATCACTACTGCTTTCTGTTGTCTACATTGTTTATTGAGAACTACTGGTATTTAGAGTTGATCTTTTGATAAAACATTCTAAGGTTACATATTGATTTAGAAACACACATACACAAAGATAGATAAGAACTTATTTTATTTTTTAAAGATGATATTAACTGTGCATTCTCCAAATCTTTTTTTTCCTTCTCTATTGCTAAATAGAAAACCTGAGGCATAAATGGTGTCTCTCATACTAAAAGCCCATGATACCAAATGTAGATTTAAAACTTGATCTAATTGCAGTTTCGACCTCTCCTAGAAATATAACCTTAATTAACTAGTCTGGAATTATCTGGTCAAGCTCCAGTAATGTAATCTGTCACATGGATTCTCTTCATTCCCCACAGAAAGAAGAGGCGATCTGCATGATAAAAACACTTGCCATTTTCTTCCCCGCAAAAGGTGTCCTGTTCTAAAAATAATCCATCCTTTTCTTTTGTTAATAGCTCCCTTACTCCACCCTTCCTCCTATAAAAACCTTCCATATTATACAACTTGGAGCAAGACTTCTACTTGCTAGATGAGATGCTGTGGGATTCATGAATCCTTAATAAAGCCAATTAGATCTTCAAATTTACTTGGTTAAAATTTGTTTTTTATCACTATCCTCCTATCCTCCCTTTTTTCCCCCACCTTGTTTATCTCTGTAACTCTGTCTCTTTTGCCAATGTTTACACGCGTACACACACACACACACACACACACACACACACACACACACACTTCCTGATCTGAATTTATAACTGTGAGAAATAATAAAAGCATTCATTCATAGGTGACCTGGTTAGTGTCAAGTTAATATACATGGAATTGCTGAACATTTTCTTTCAACTTTCAGTTTTTTATTGTGATTTAAAAATTTACATTATCATTTTAAAGGATTAATTTTATTTGGCAGTCTTTCCTGAATTCTGCTTTTAAAATCACTTTGGGAATTAACAAGTGCATTTGGTTTCCAAATCTGCTCAGCTCTGCACCCTCAGCTACAAAGTTGTCTGAGCTAACTTCCCTCACTCTCTCTTTGCCACCTTAGTTAACTCAGGGGAAGAATAAGTCCTCAGTAGACTAAAAAAGGCTGTTCAGAGATCTCTCCTTTTCTTTTTTAGGGGGAGAATTTCATTTGACAAATTTGGCACGAGTATTACCAGTCAATTAATAATTAATAAATGTGGACCAGAATAAAATTAATCTTGAGTACTGGCAAATAATTTCTACTTCTGCTAATAAGGATTCAGTATGCATGAAAATCTTTTGGAGACTGAATACATCTGTTCATTGTGTAGTTAACCTGATTGTTTCCAGGTTACTGTACTCACTGGCATTAGTATAATCCACAGAGCTAAGTCTGAGTAATATGTAGGTCTTATCTTCAATAGATGCTAGGAAGGAAATCACAATAAGAATAAATGAGGTGAAACTGGAAAAAATTACCATCCTCTTTAGCCTCACAAATGTTCTGAAGATTCCTTAGTCCTCTTAACAGTTTGCCAAACTTTAATGTCAGAACTATGATGTGCAGGAGCAATTTTTTAAATATTAATTTTAATGTCTTAGTGTAAAAGTATCACAGAGATATTAAGGAATGGACTCATATTATTTTTTACATATATTTTTAAAAGGTTGTATTCATAATTTTGTGTACTGATGTTTCCTTGATGCTATTTCAGAAATACTCCCACATTATAATTTAGAGTTTTCCAAGTATCAATATTATATTATCCAGCTAATAGGTATGGCATAATTTGCCCAAACATGTCTTATTCTTGGACATTTGGGCTGCTTGCAACTCCTCAACATTTTAAATCACATTATAATGAATAGTTTTGTCCATAGATATTTTGATTTATTTTTTTAAAAGAGAATCACAAAGTGGTATTATTACTGCTTGGCTTTTGAAGGGTTGAGACTAATAACCTTCTTCTTGAATTTCTATAGAGTCTCAGAAGGAAAGAACAGTGAGCTTACATGATAATTCTATTAAAAGCTTTATTCAGTTGGATAGTTTCAAATGCCCTTTCCATTGTCTCTCTTATTTTCCCTTTCTTGGAACTAGGTGTATCAGCTTCATCTGTAGAAATATTATTCACAGCAGCAGCAACTCTGTATTAAGTACTGTGCCAATGCACTAAACCCTTCATTTATTATGCTAATTAATCCTCGTAACCATCCCAATGAAGTTGATATTATTATTGCATCTGCAGATGAAGAAAAGAATGTTTAGGATAGCTAAGTAACTTGCCTAATGTCACACCAGGTAAATGGTAAAATTGAGATGCAAGCCCTACTCTAATGATGTACTTCACAGCTTTGTTATGTGGACTGTCTAAAATTATGAACACAGTTTTTCACAATGTTCCTAAGAAAAACCAAAGAAAGCTTCATGCACTGCACATTTTAAATATTACTCCCACTATTTGTTGAAGTTAATAGATGCTATTTCATCAAGTGCTTAAGAACTGCAGAAACAGTAGTCACTGAAGGAGGAACATTGGATGCAATTAAGTAATGGATCATATATTTCTGGATATCTGAATGGATAGATTGAAAACTTCATGACCAAAAAAAAACATGTCTGTGTTCACTGCTACATTTCTAATCTCAAGCATAGTATTCAGACAGAGTGAACATTCGCAGTGTGTTAAACGAATAAATACTCAACTCCAAATGCTAACCAATTCTTTTAAAGCAATTTACTACCCATAGCATTTGAGGGGTTTATTGAATTTTGAACAAAGTCACCTGTAAGTTGCTCAGAGTCTGTTTTTACCTATTATTCTCCTCATGTAAAATTAAAACCTCTCCTTGGGGAAATTGCAAAAATCTGCCCCTTAGAAAAACAAAACAAAGCAAACTAACGAAAAACAAAGTCACTAGGCCTACATGAGTACTAGCAATTAGAAAAAAAATCCAGCTGAAAATAATTTTAAAACCAGTGGAATCAAAATGAATAAATATTTAAATATATAAAATGTAACAGTGCTATGTAGTCAAATGCAATTTCACTCAACTCTTAAAAGTGTTATGCATTTTATTTATGGTGATATATGGGTATATTTTATTGTGTTTAAATGATATGGGGTGGAGCCTCCAATATTAATAGTTCCCAAAGCTGCTAAAGTCATAACACTATATACTGTTGCTACTTAGTTTGAATAAAAAACAATTTATTAGTCCCACATTCATTCCACTGGCTATTGATGGCCAGATTCCAGAACACCAGGTGTTAAGTCTTTCATGCTACTAATGGTTGGGGGTCAGCAGTAAGTGAATCTAATAGAATAATATGGGCCTACTCTCTTCTAGTTAAATCTTACTCTAACCTAGTATAGTCTTTTCCTTTTTTCTCTTATTTGGTCAAGTAAGTACATGCACTTATATTTCCTGAAATTATTTTCTGCTTAGAGATTATCTTTTAGATGTTGTATCAGATACTTCATGTATTTTCTGGAGACTCTTTACCCTATTACACGTGGATCCCTGTCTTTACCTCTGGGAAACATTAGACTTTCAGGATCTAGAACTCATGGATTCAGCTTTAAGGGAGTTTTGCTTCTGTGTTTGGTCGTGTTTCCTTAATGGGGCTTTGCAACTGCTCTTTTGTTGCTATGGTTGGGTTTCCACTGTGAGTGGCTGGCTATACCCAGGTGCTGACTATCTGACTGATCCAACCTCTTTGCTTATTGCACACCATCAGAATCATCAGATAATAAACTCTGTTCACCTGCAGGGCTATCCAACTGTAGCTTACTTCTAGACCTCTTTAAAAAGCTTAACACCTGTCTACCTGAACTCCCTTTTCTCTCCACCAGTGTCCCTTTCAGTTTGCTGCTAGGCTTTCCCTAACTCTCTTTCCATTTATCTGGTGTGGGCCTGATGGGACAGCCTCATGTCTGCACCTGGTCTCCTCTGGACTGGGCATTTGTGTTGTTGATAAAAACTCTGGCCTTGAAGCAAAAGAGAATGATAAACAGTTGAAATATGTAAGAGGCAGAAGGCAGTGAGTATATGATATTTAAGTAAAATCAAATGCTTTTTTTCTATCCTATTTTGTTATTTTAAACCACACTAAAACAGTAGTTTTTTTTTTTTTTATAAGATAATCCATTTTCCAACTTTTTCATTTATGTTCTGCATGGAAACCTTTGGTTCCAGGCAAATAGACTCAGAATGAAAATGGATTCTTTCTGGAGGGTGGGCAGAGGAAGTTGTAGTGCCTAGTTACCAAAATAAATAAGATTAGAGGAGAATTTTACAGATTTATACATAGAAACTTCTTTTTCAAAAATATTTTCTTAGCTTGAACTTTTAAGTAAGCTCCTTCAATGACTCCTCCCATATTGCTACTCTTGGCTTATTCAGCCTTGATTCTCTCCTAATAGGTTGTCTCCTCCCTTGCTCAATATCTGGTTAGCCAGTTACTGATGTTGGTTATGGCAGTTTGCTTTCTTTTCTGCAATTGGAAACTCCTGTCTGGACCCAGGACAGTCATTCTATAAATATGTGTATTGTAAATCAGTGGGGACAGGGCTAGAAAATAGGACTGAATTTCAAGGAATATACGTGGGAAGAGTGCTTCCGATGGGAGATTAGTGAAATCACCTCTGTATGAAGGAAAGCTTTCGTTTTCTTAATGAAACCACTTTCCTGGTTTGTTCTCTCCTTTCTTTTCTGTTCTTTGTCATAATTGATGGTAGATTTATCAATTAGATAATATGGTTTTGGGAGCGGAATTTTCTTTCCTCCTATTCTTATTTGTCGTTTGGATTCATCTGACGAGAGATGATTTTCCTGTTACATTCATGTGTGCATCTACCTCATTTCATATTCACGTGAAGGAGGAAAGCACAACATGTACAACGTATGGTGAGCTACTTGTGGAAACTTTATCTACTAAACCTTAGTATACTGTTGAAAATAGAGCCTACTTTCTAGCTCCAAACAACTACACTCTGCCCTTTTTATGAACATGGGATGGGAATGAGGCCAAATTAGCTGAAGCACAAATCTTTTGCCTTTTAATTGCCTAAAACTATGGTTGCCCTTACCTACTGGTGTTCGAGTGGTTAGCTGGTGTCCTATTATCCAAACATCAATTACTTGGCCCAAAGTGTAGATTTAAAGCAGAAGTCGTACTCTTCTGTAATTAGGGCTATTTGATCAATGATCTTGACATTTTTACATTTTCTGCATTCTGAGAGAGAAAATCCAGTTTTAAGATTTGCCCTTTAAGAAATTAAAAAATTAAAAATTAATCTGATCGAATGTTGCATATTTGCAAAAAAAAAAAAAAATTCCAGACAGATGTTATCCCAGCTATTAAAGGACAGGTGTTCTCTTTCCAAGACTTGACATATACAGTGAATACCAGCTTTAATTTTTTGATAACACCTTGGAATAAAAAGTTAAAAATCTTGTCAAATATTTTCAATTAATCTCATACAGATAGCAGGGTTAAAAAACAAGGCAAACTCTGGTGAATAGGTATTGCCAATTAAAAAGATTTCTCCGAAGTGTTCTATGCTTCATGAAACTTTCATTGGCAAGTTATATATTAGTCAGTGAATCCTAATTTTCTACTACAGTATTTGAATTATAATTTTTACATATGGAATGATGTGTAATTTATAAAGAGTCTATTTGATAAATGGTATTCTGGCTCAGAGTTAGAACAAAATAAACTATCTTCTAATTAAATGCTAATTTGAGGATTTCTGTAATCTCATTTTCCTTTTCATTATTTTGGTTCTCATTCTCAACTTCAAAGACAAGACAGTTACTCCCCTACATTGAGAAGTGAAACCTGAAATCTTAGAGGACAGACATTGGAATTATAAGTATATGAAGTTGAATTTAATCTCTGATTTTTATTTGGAATGTGATTGTGGGCAATTTAATCTTTCACAGCAAAATTTTTCTCATAATATTGCTATAACTTTATGAGAAGAAAATATATGCCAATTTCTTGAAAGCAAGTTATAAACATTATCTAGTTTAATTTTTGCAATGCCACTATAAGACAGGCATTGTCATCTACATATTACATATGAAGAAATCAAGTTTCAGGCCAAGTTATTCTTCTAATTTCATACAGTAACTGTCAAGAGTCAATAAGTATGACCTCTATTTCTTTTTGTGAGACATGGTGTTAAATTCTCTTGCATGGTAGTTGTGAGAATTTAACGAGATAATGTAGTATATATCCTGGCACTGTATAAATGCTGTGTAAATTTTGGAATTATATTTTGCTTTCCTCATTTTTACTCTCAATTTCTATTCGTTTCTAATTTTGGCTTTTTAAAAATCTTGTTTAGCCTCATTTTCCTTTTATGTTCCCAGTGTCACTATCCTGATTTAAGACAATTTTTCTTTGAATTGTTTTCCCTAGCTCTATTTCTTAGCATTTCATCTCTTTTCCTTTATCAACGAGTCCTACATATCCTAAAATACTGCTTTGGTCATACGACTATCTGCATACTCGTCTTAGAGTTTTTCACAAACCTACACTAACTCTTCATGACTTACAAAGAAAAGTTTGAATTGCTTAGCCTGACTTTTAAAAGCCTTCACAGTGGTTATGTACTACCTCTCCAAGCTTAATTATGCTTTGTGGCATCAAATTTAACCAGTCTTGCTCTCCTTGAGCCAGGCGTGTGTGTGTCTATTATTTATCTTCCTTGTATTGCTCACACTGTGATTCCTATCTGATAGGTCTTTTATCCCTTCTCCTCCCTACTCCCACTGGTGCCTGTCATTTCTACCCACAAGTTTTATAAGGCAAGTTGAAAACTATCATAAAGTCTTTTCTGCCTTTAGTCAGAATCTTCCTTTTGTCTTTCATTCCTAGAACTTCAAAATTTGTTACATTACTTGTTTCCCTTGTACTAAAATTAGTTGTGTCCACATAGTCTTCCAATGTTTATTACCCTTGAAGGCAGACATCTTGCCTTGTTTATCTTTTTATGTTATAAACAATACCACATGCAACACCTTACATCTAGTAGAAACTTGATAAATCAAATTTAATTAAATAACACTCAAATGGAGACACTCTGGGGTAGGGCAAAGAGCAAAAGCTTTGGGAATAGGCAAAACCAATGTAAATAAGATATCTGCTAATTAAGAGTTAGTCAGGCCTCAGCTTTCATATCTGTAAAGTTGGCTAATACTGTATTTCAGATGATGTTGGGCAGATGGAGGTAGCATATGCAAGTAGCATTTACCAGTAGCTCACACTCCCATAAATGATATGGCCAGACTTGTTCTAAGCACTTTACATATGTTAACTCATTTAATCCCTATAACAGCCCTATGAAGTAAGTGCTATTATGATCTTGCTTTTAGAATAATCAAACTGAGGCACACAAGTATTAAGTATCTTGCTCAAAGTCTACAGTTAGTAAATGAATGAGCTAAAATTTGAATCTAGGCAGTCAGGCTATAGAAAGCATATGTTTAAGCATTGTACCTTATTAATTTTTTTTTATTCTCGATATGATAAGAATTATTTTTCCTAAACTGAAAATATAATATTTACTGATTCAGCAGGTGCTTATACTAGATGTCAGTGTGGCAGGCAGGATGTGGTCTCTGCCCTTAAGGAGCTCTCAGTATCATGGGGAGGTAGGCAGTAGGTAAGCAGTGTCACAGTTCCTGCAATAGCAGTAGTCACAACATGCTGTGGTAGAGCAAACATTTCCTATTCATTCAGACTTTTAAGGTTGTTCTTTTTAAGGAGAATTTTTTCTTCCGTGTTTGATGCCATAATGAGTAAGTGATTTAGAGAAGTCCTGATATGAGGTTTAGGGCTTCAGGCCATAACTAACCTATGAATTCCAAAGCCTCATATTTATATCCTTTTCTCTGTTACTTAGTCTTTGGCTTTTAAAAATAAGATGAGCTGCTTTATGGACTATATGGTCTATAGATCAAATGAAACCTTGGGGAAGATGGTTTTGGTACTCTCCTATCATAGCCCAATGAGGAAGTTTCTTTATGCCTGAAACAAAATGTGGGTGAACAAATCTTAATCCTTAGTCTTGTGTTCTAAACTGAACAACGTCAAATAAGGAATAGCCATGTAGCTATTCGATGCTGTTGGTGATATCGTAGGAGCATAGTGTAGACTAATCAAGATTACTGAGCATCAGAATTAGTCCCAAAGCTGCCCCAAGGTGATGGAAATCCTTCCCAAGCAGATAGGTTCTGTATTTAAAATGTTGTTTTCATACCTAAGACGTCAAAAAGATATGAAAAAATACAATGTCCTTTTTTCCCCTCTTAATATGATGGTTTTTTGCTCATTTCCCTAACTCTGAGTTCAAGCATGATCTCTGACCTGCTAAAGTAAGATAAAGGGCAGCATTGTGTGTCTCAGCGGAATGGTGATTTCTAAACTAAGGTAAACATTAGAATTATTTTAGGTGCTTCTGAAAAAAACCTAGGATTTCTTAAATACACTGATTTTGCTGGTCAGGGTGGAGTTTTGAAGAGGCTACTAGGTAACTTTTAATGATCAGCCATATTTTAAAACCATTAAAATCATGAGTTTGGTATTTTTAAAGCTTCACAATGATTCTACTATGTAGCCAAAAATGAGAAGTACTATTATAGCAGTTGGGAAGTTAGTTGCATGGGTAAAAGATAGACTAGCACAGAGTATTGGGCTAAACTAACTAGAGATATCTAAAGACCAGAGTAAGAAAGTATCATATTTGGACTCAGCAATATATGAAGCCCTTTCTATCTTTAAAACTCTAAAGCCCTAAGTAGTACTGAGATCAACAATCCCACAATATTTCATTTATCTCCTGTCTCTATCAATCTTTGATGTAAGTTTGAGTTCTGGCATAACTATATAAGTATGGTTGCTATAGATGGGGAATATGCCAGGCACTGTGCAAATGGAAGAGAAGGCTAAAGGATGCCTATATTTATCTAAAATAAGGTAATGGAAAAGAAGAGATGGAACTCCATTTTATTAAGTAGCTATTATGTGATAAGTATTCTGCTTATCACATAGCATTCTTTACATAGCATTACTATTAGTAAAAATCAGGCATAGTTAACACCTTTATGGTGCTTTTTTTTGGTGCTAGGCACTGTTCTTAAATACTTTATATAAACTCATTGAGTTCTTAAAAAAACACCTTACAAAGTTGAGACTATTATGTTCCCCATTTATAGATGAAGTAACTAAGGGCTAGATAGGTTATATTGCTTGATCCCACATCACAGAACTAGGCAATAGCCAAATTGGGTGCTCTTTCCCTGAGTCCCTGCTTTCAACTGCTTTCTCTCATAAGTGAACTTGAGTGAAGGCTCTAGAATTTGTGTATAGATGAATGAAAGAAAGGTAAAACTGCTTTCTGAGGACTGCATGGAGTTCTGGACATTGATCACATGACTCATTAGTATGCCTCTCAACTAAGTTCTTTTGTTAAAACAAAACAAAGTCATAGGCAAAGGCAACATTGGTGTGGATAGAATTAAAATAACTTCATTTAATTGTGAAGTCAGTATTTTAAATTTATTGGCGGCCTGATTTATTTTTCTGTAGCCCTCATTCTTCGTCTATATACAAATTTTCTTTGAGACATTTGGTTTTCTTGTTCAATTTCCACCTTCCATGTGCTATTTTTCTACCTATCACCTCAGGTAAAAAATATAAAAAGGTCAAACAAATAACAAAAAAGCACCCTTTTGTGACATCTAGTCAAAACAATGCAACAAAAGAGAACCATCTTTTTTTTATTCCTTTATGTCACATAATATATTCAATTATATCTCCAATTTGGTCATCTGTCTTTAGTCATTTTGGGCTTGCTGTTATCAGAGTAAGATTTGTTTTACGTGCATTACCCAGCCTCAGATGATTAGATATCCTACACACTTTAATGTTATAAACAAACTAGCAAGCAAACCAAACCAACAAACAAAAATCCTGCCACCACCATCATCAACTGGCTGATGTGCACTTTTTGTTGAAAATCCCATCCTTCAAATCCACCCCGGAGAATTCCTGGATGGCTTAAATTTTAGTCACTTTTTCTTTGATTGCTTATTTTCCTCTGAATTTTTAAATCTCTCCTGTATATTTTATTTCCTGCAACTTTTCTTTTTAGCTGTAACAAGTCTATCCTTGCACTTTTGCCAAAGTCACATTAGCAAAGGCATTTCTGTACTTCAAGATTTTATTGAGGGATTGAGGGCATCAAAAGTTGGTTCTGTTGCCTACCAGCACTGCAAATGAATTACATTTGTATTTTAGACATCCCTAGTTTTAAAGTCTTCAGGCATTACCACCACAGGTATTTCTCAATGATCATCTTTTTCTCGGGGGCTTTAATCTTCTGCTTTCTGGATAGGCAACTTTCAATCTTTTTAGATTGTATTACAACTATCCAAATTCCCATTTTCTCCTACTTTTTGCATGTTCTATTTGAAGATTCTCGGAAAAGCGAGCTATGAGAATTTATGACATGACAAACCTTCCCTCATCTACAGACAGACAGACTTGATATACTATTATTAATGCTCAAATAGAGATGGTTCCATTTCTAAAAGATAAGATTATGTAGTACCACCTGAGGAGAGAGTAAAAGCATGACACATCCTGGAAAATGTTTATATCTTCCTCTAGGTTCTAAGATATTATATAGGCTTGCTGTTTTGAATGATTTCTCTTAGAAAATAGAGGAGCTGAGTCTCTCAGTGGCCCGTGTGAAAAAAGAAAAATTGTAATCGAAAGTTACTTTATACAGTCATTGATTTTCAAAACAAAGTAGTAAGTCACCTCAGCACCAGGGAAGGTTATGTTCGTGGACCTTGACTGTGGAGTGACCGCTTTCTGCCCATCTTAATTCAGAAGGCAGAGGTTGTCACTATTAGGACTTTTGTATCCAAAAGGAAGAAACCTTACCAGCATTTTACTGTGACAGCTATAGAGGTAATATCTGATTATTCTTTAATATTACTTTGAGTAGAAAATTAAAGAGACTTTATTGAAAAACCTTTTTAACTGGTATCTGTGTCTTGGAGTTCTAAATCTCTTACTCAGTGCTTTATAAAAGGAACCAGCTAATTATATAGGACACTGACAAGGAGAAATCTTCCCTGATATTTGGCTAAGAATCCCTAAAACTTTAAAAATAATAATAATAAAAAAAGAATCCCTAAAACTTTCCTCAAGCCTCAAACTCAAAGTTCAGCTTATTTTTATCTGCAAAGTAAATCACATCTCCCTCATTTATCTTCCTCTTTCTTACCTTCCAGTTTCCACCCCCCCTGCCCCGGGCTAATTTTTTCATATCAAAATCACCCACTAAGATATCTTGTAAAACAAAAATAAATTTTTGCCCTTTGATTCATTATGTGGCTGCTTTCTATAAATAAGTTTTACTCCTCACTGTTGTAGGATCATGCCACATAACACTGCACAGTAACATTGGAAAATGCTGCTCCTGTGGTCCACTTTTTGTTAAATGAGTTATAAATTTCTTTTTCCTTCTCCTTTCTTCTTTAGATTATCCATTTTTTTAAGTACTTTTCTACCCTGTTTAAGTATTCTCACCTAAAAAGACATGAAGTCCTCATCAAGGTATTTTTAAAAATATTTGCTGAACCAAACCAAAATACGAGCACAGAAAACCTAGCTTTGTTTTAGGCTAACATTTAGGCTTCCAAACTGGAGTCAAGGAAGACAGGCAAAACTATCGGCTGCATTGTTTCTTGAATAATGTATTTTATTTTGTGAAATGCACCATTGTTGAAAAGCATGGACAATGATGAGTTTTAAATAATGAAACATTAATATTATAAATTTTGTTGAAGTGCATGAGGTTTATGATTTTGAAAAATATTTTAATCATAATAGGTGAAAACATACTCTTGATACAACCACTCCTGTGAACATTTATCTTAGAATTTGGTTAATAAGTATTCTTTCAAATGGAAGAAGAGGTTTTACTATTTTCTTTATTTTACCATTAAAATGACAAACAGAATGCTATGAAGCATCTGTTATGACCTTTTATTCTCCTGGCTCTTTGATGTTCTAAAAAATATTAAGCTTGTTTATAGCTATCAGAATCATAACTACAGTACATTTTCCTCCACTCCACCTTGTTGATCATGCAGTACATGCCCCAAACCCATACTCAAAGTTATGCAACTTTCTGCTGGACTGTTGGCACTGGCCTGGTAAATATCTCCCCGCCCCAACAGACGTTGGGGTTAATACCTTTTTTTTCCCTCACTCATCTTTTTTTCCCATCTACTTGTTAGTTCTAAGTAGAAAAAATTAAGCAGAAGTGTGTTAAGTAGAAAATAGTGGGGGAAGACTTTATAAAGCCAATACACCAATCTTAGTTTTATATCTAATCTGTTCTAAAGAAATGCTAAATATTTTATGGAATCTCTCAAATAAAATGACAGTAGAGGAAGAGGTAGGTTTAAAAGAAACAAAAGGATTTTTAAAAGATCCCAAAACCTGGAGAAAGGAAAGTAAATTGTGTTTTGTGAGAAGAAATAATAGCTCTATGTATTAAGTAGAGATAAATCACTTTAGCAAGTATTTATTACATATATATAAATAAAATCAGTGTACTTTATTCTGCCACTTTTCTAAAGTACTCTAGAAAATAGGGGCTTTCCAAAGTATCATTCAATGAATTATGATTTTCATTCTTTAAATATTTGTTTAATAATATAAACAAAATAATTATTACAATGGTAGTGTTAATGATAGTATTAATGTTAATGGTAGTATTGGAACTCATCTAATAAATCCTCTATCTAAATTAATGCAAGTTTAAGACCCAGATTTAACAAAACAACAAAACGTTTAAAGGGTTAAGAAAAATCTCTTCAAAGGACTTTCTTGTCTTGTTGCAAATAATAATAATAAAAAAAGGTTCAAATTCTCTGTGTTCAAAAGTCAATTATTGCCAATTTCATGGGCTTCTGAAACATGGGATTTTCATTTAGCAGAGCCAACTTTACTCTACCTGCCAAAGCCCATAAAATGGCCCCTTTCCATCTGGTAAATGTTTCATAATGAAATTTGAACACTTAGAAAATAATGGAAATCTATGGACATATGCATACTGTGACTGAATGTGAAAATTTGTTAGTGATATCTGGTGTAAATTACTTATTTAAGGACTAGATTAACTCTTTTAGACTAGCAAAGTTTGAGTTTCTATATTACAGCAAGAATTCAAACACTTCTAGAGAAATAAGAGCCCCCGTACTGCCACCAGTGTTTCTTAAATTTTTTTGGTAAGTGCCATGACCTTTTGGAAGATCAGATTAAAACTGTATATACTCAACCCATTAAAAATATTCTATACAAAAAATTAGAAGCTACTTGAGCAGTTAAAAAAAATAAATTCTATTCCAAACAGTTTTTAAAGAAGAGTTCTATAGACTTCCTTAATGTATTTAGCATTTCTCACAAGAAAGCTCTTTTTTAAGTCTAATATATAAATTTAAATAATTTCCTATAGGTTTATTTACACTACTCTGTATTACTGGTTTTTCTACTTTGAAGATATAAAGGAATTTCTCATGTAATTTTATACTTTGTGAATGGACCACAAGGAGATGACAGCTGAACTAGTGAAAAATGGTTTGCCTCTTCCAATGTACCAAAAAAAAAAAAGAGTAGACATAATTAAAAGTTTGTATATGTCCATGTGCACATCTAGGTGTCACTCAGAAGGCGAAGTAGCATATTCATAAGCATGTGGATAAAGTAAGACCCTGAAGAGAATATATGAATTGCTAATTTATGAAATTTAATACTATGAGTATGCTAGCTCCCTGACCCCTCTGAACCTCCTGAAAAACAAGCAAAACAAAAGACTTATCCTATGAATTATGAAAATTATAATTATTTTATCAAATGTTCTTAATTGAAGTAAAATTATCTTCAAGTGCAGAAATAACTTTCTAAGACTCAAAAAAGAGGAAAAATTCTGAGGTAGGATAAAAGGAGATAATGAGATGGTCCTTGGCAAAATTAAGTTGTAAGATTAGTTGCTCTTCCTGAAACAGAAATAGGCTTTCAGAAGATGCTTCTGGAAATTTTAATATGGTTTACATTTAGTTGTTCAGTTTGTTCCTAAGCTCCATGAATTATTTCTTACATGATTCTATAGTCCTTTATTTTCTAACCATATTGAGGGCACTGTCAACCAAATTTTGTCTCTTCTTGGAGGCATTGGTTTTATAGAGTGACGACAGTGAGAAGTCCTTTCAGATTGTGGGAACACAAGATCCTCTCTACTGACAGCTCCTAGGGAGATCATACTTTGCAGTGGGCCACCAACATTATTTCTCCTGATTCACAGCTTAGGGAATTCCAGCTCACTCTGAAGCCTGTTCAAAATATTCTCGTCTATGTATTTTACCCCAAGCCAACTCATTTCAGACCTGCCCTTGGTTAGCTTTGATTGACAGAAAGGCTTTGGAAGCCACTGAAATCTTATCATAGAAAGGACTGACATCTTTTTGAGTTCTTCAGTCTCTGTTTGGAGACCAAAGGCTCTATGTCAAAAGTGTGTAGATACCTGTACTTGCAACTGGGACATCTGTGGCAGATTTACAACCCTTGGGTTATTTGAAGTTTCTAAGTAAAGACCTAATGGAGACCAGGACATGGAGAGGTAGCTGTAATATGGACAATGCACATATATATTTTTCCTGGAAATAAGAATTGTTCTTTAGATCTGTCATAGTTAATATAAAAATAGAGTAATACAATGAAGACTTAAATTGATGAGGCACATGTATAAATTGATAAAGGAAGTTTGATGCATTATAACATTGAAATTTATCTAAATTCAATATTGTTAAACATTCTTAAAGATCAGATGAATTATACATGAAGTCTATGGATTATTTGTCCCTGGCAAACAATGGTGACATTTCTGTCTGTCACTTAGTATGACAAGGTTAGCATGTTTTATTCAAAACTTTTAAACAGTAAAATGATTTGTATGCATTACTCTTTCTTTGGATTGTCAGGGAAAGCAGAAAGCAACACAGTTATTCTACGACATTGAATCAGCATATGCATAAAAAATGACAGTACAGGCTTGCCTCTGACATCTATAAAGCTCGTACTTTGGTTTTCTAATCATCTGGTAGAGAAACAATAAAACCATAAAGACAAATTTTTTCCTTCCACCCCCAAAAGAAACATGTCATTGTATATTGAAATAGAAATGATTTTTGTGACATAATGAATATAGAATATTCATGAGTGGGGATAGATTCCTGGAAATACTATGCTTTGGGTTTTAAAGAAATTTAATGATAGAATATTTATTAGAATATTTTTTTTTAGTAAATAGGATAAGAGTCAGACTATATTGTTCCTTTCATTGTTAAAGTGCTCTGCAGTGATGGGATGTAACAGTAATTTGTGAGACTGTTGGATTTTGTGTTATCTGTGTATATAGGATAGGCATATAGGAAGAAATTAACAGCAGAGTAGAAGGTGCTGTTCAATGCCTGATAGAGACAGAGGACTTTAGTGACTTGCCTACAGCTTCTTCCATAGTTGTCTGGCGACTCCTGGGGCCATCTTAAGATTGTCTCTCCCCCTCTCTTTTTCCCTTGTCCATTCAGGAACACATACTTCATTTTTGCTATGTTCTTCTTCCATCTCCCATGAGATTCTAAAGCAGATATGAGTTTGAAGAAGATTATGCTAGTTTGGAATAAGGTAGGACCTAGGGATCTTGGTGCAGTATTAATATCCAGGGACAGAAAATACCTGAGACTTTTTATTCAGTCCTTTTCATTCACAGGCAGCTTAAGGACATTGATGTGTAGCAGCCATTTCACAAACAACATTCCACTGACATTTTCTGAGAATATACCATGAACCAGTGACTCAGGAATAAAATGATGACTAAGACAAACTCTTGCCTTTGAAATGTTTATGGCAGAGGAAAGAAGACACATTAGCAAATAAGCATAGGATGAAAAAGGTGCTTATTGCACAGAGTGAGTAGATAGGAAAGAAGAGGGAAACAAGAGGGGAGGTGTCAGAAAACCATACCTCACTGTTTCCTGTTCTACTCCATACCTTGGGATGTTAACCACAGAAGATATTTTCTTTCATGGCATTTAGCTTCAGAAATACTAAAATTCCATGTATATTGTGTTTCCTTCATACCTGCCCATGACCTGGAGAAAAATGAGCTCTTTAGAGTGATCAGCTTTCCCGATCACTAAAACAGCTCATGGCTGTAATTGATTATAACCTGTCTAAGGCAAAGATTGAAGTATATATTCTTTTTTCTGGAATTATTTAACAGAAACCTTTTATTGAAACAAATAATAAATGTTATTGTATACTCCATTTTGGGGAGTATACATTTACCTCACATTGAGCTGGAAACCCATCAATGGTAATATATATCATACCAACTACAAGGTAGATAATTAATATTTACTCTTATTAATTTGTGCTTTTGATAATTGCTATTTTACCTTAGTCATAAAAACTATATAATTATTTCAGTCTTTTATGTCAACTCATGCCCCCAGCATTCTCCAAGATATCTAGCATCAATCCAAATGTTTAAAAAGAATTAAAGAACTGCATAGTTTTTAGAGATTTTTCATGACTTAGTAAGCAAATTTATAGAGATAATTTGGAAGCATATTATAATAACCCATTGCTGAAAACAGATTTACAGGTGCTACCCAACTTTTGGGATTCCATGCAGCCTTGGTGGGCTGTCACTTTAAGAAATGTTGTCTCCCTAGAGGAAAATGTTTCCAGAAATACTCTGATCTTTCTATTTTTTAGCATGAAATGAGGTGATCTAAGAGAAGCCATCTTCCAAGTAAATGTGGTGAGACTTTAGTTTGAAATATTCATTGCGTTTTTGTTGTGAAGAGCCAAACCACTGCTAAAATTCAGTTTGCTGGTCTATTCAGCTTATTCATTTCATGCAAATCTCAATGTGCATGAAATGAACAAAAGACTTTCTTTCTATTTGTATGCATTGTTAGTTTCTATTTCATTTTTATTCCCAAATTTATTTTGTTTTCTCTCTCAGTACTTTATTCATTCCTTCAACAAATATTTGTAGCATCCCTTGGCATGAAAAGGCACTGAAAGGAATGATACCATTCCAGCATGGTAGTCAGCATGACTCGTGGGTTTTATTTTTTTCTGCCTTTTTAGGTGTACCATTAGAGGATGCTTGGAGATTTCTTAAGGCCATGTCTGTGATGAGAGAAAAGAATGATTTGCCGAATTATGTATGTCTGCTATGAGCACGGCTTGCACTCATTGCCTTACTCTGGGAGTGAAAAGAGAGTGCACTTGGGAGTCAAACAGATATGGATTCTGATTCTTACTTTGATCCATGCAAGCTCTAACCTGGAACAAATTAGTTGTTCCTCATCCTGAGGGTTTCATTATATGTAAAAGGAAAATGCTTGTCTTATAGTGTTATTAAACGAATTACAAGAGAGTGCCAACACCTAACAGGAAACCCTCAATAAGTAATCATTCTCAATGTCTATCCCAGGATCTACCATCTAATATATATGCACATGAGTAGAAAATGTAAGAATAATAGAAGTTAGGTTAAAATAACACCTATTAATATAGGCACAGAAAAGTGTTTGGGGATTTCTTTGAGGATTTGGTAAATTGTAAACTGTCCGATTCTTCTTTTTCCAGTTTTTATCTTAGATGTAATGGATTCCTATCATGACAGCTTTAAATTTAGATAAATTCAACTACAAGCACACACTGGGCAAGGAGAAAGAAAGAATGATTATGAGTTTAAGGAGTTTAAATAATATAGCTCATTATACTTGCCTTTTCAGTATTTCTATCTTGATTCATCTTGGGAACATCTCCCCATGATAAATTTGTTCCTATTGTTTTAAAGACATATTGTTTATATTATATGGCTCCAAATTCAAGCTCACTCAAATAAACTTTGTTCCAATGCTGGAGGAAAAAAGCTGACTTTGTTAGCCTATTGAGAGATGGCTCTGCAATCTGGCACCTTTCTAAGTCATTATCAGAGATATTTTTGTTTATGCACATGATTAACTTATTTGCAGTGTAATATTTAACTTCACTATACTACTCTGCTTTTATTTTTTTTTGTAGTTCCTTTAATTTTTTACTTACCTGAACTATATTTTCTTTTTCCCTGCATAATCTCTACAAGTAAGTTTGTTTCTCACTTAGGTTACTTAATGGCTGTTTTATTATTTTATTTTTTCAAAAAATGTTGTAAGGCTGTTCCTAAAACTCAAATCGCTATGCGTAATGTCTACATTGGACGTTGATACTTAAGGTCTTGTTTTCTTAGGAATTCCAAATAAAATTTTTGTGTTTCTAGAGTTGTATATGACAGTTTTTCAGGTTAGAGTGAGCTCAGCAGTGTTTTTCATATTGTAATAATTACTGCAGGACCCTTGGCTTTTTTTATACTGCTAACACAAAGGATCTGGTAGACTGTTAGCACAGTGGTCCAAGGCTCTGATCCACAATAAAATGCAAAGAACACAGAGCAGGTAAGGTCCCTTTATCAGTTATTTACATCTCTGTGTGAAACAAGTGTGATAAGGAATAGAGTAAAAGGCCCAAGGTCTCTAAGCAGGTTAGGAAGAAGCTGGCAGCTCTAAAAAGGCCTGGGGTGGGGGTGTAGGCCAGCTTTCCAACTCACACCTTTGCCAAGTGCTGTTATTTAACACCATCAGTCATTCTCACTCTATCTTGCTTCAATTTTTTTTTTTTTTTAATGTCTGTGCTTTCTTTTACTCTGTCATATGTGATTTTAGTTTTCAGTTGCTTTTCTTTCAGGGGACTTGTTTTAGGTTTTTTTATGCCCATAATCAATATAGAATAAATTTTAATAATGGCAATGATTGAATGCATAAGATGTGTTAAGTATAAGGATAGAAACTTTACAAACATCTCTGATTTTAACAATAATTCAGTAAGGAAAATTCTTTCAGGTTAAAAATTAAAACACAAAACCCACAGGAAGTAACTTATCATATAATTTAGCAAATGGTGGAGCCAGATGAGAATCAATATGTCTACATTGTCTGTACCCTCTCCACTATCATATGCTGCCTTTTATACACTGCCTTTTATATATATATATATATACACACACACACACACACACACACACACACACATTAATATACACATATATCACATACACTCACACACATGCATGCACGCACTCACCTCATGGCCGACTTCCAGAATTTTTGCAATGCTTGAAAACCAATGAAGCCAGGTCTTCCTTTCCAAACATGCCCACCTACCTGCCGTTTCTTGCCCTGTGACTTGAAATCTTACAAGTTGCAATTTACACAATGGACATATTCTTCTCTGATACAGTTTCTGAAAATGAAACAGAACTTTATACCATTTTATTTTTCAAATAGAGGATTTTCAGGGCTGAACTTACTTTACATTTGCTTTACTTCTCACTGGCTTGTCTATAACTGCATTATTTTCTTTAGCATTATCTGCTCCTTCCTATAAGGAGCAACACCCCTTTCATATGTGTCCAATGAAGCAGTTTCTCATTTCTGAAATTTTAAGATGAAAAAAAGAGGGGAGGAAAGACTGCATAGTGATTTAAGATGATGATTCTGGATTGAAGCATCTTGCTACTTAGGAATGCTATATTTCATAGTGTATTTGCAGAAATGCCTCATGGCACAAACTCCTATTTCATGTTCTTGAAGGCCAATGGGTTAGCAGAATTTCTGTTTCAGTGCCTGTCTGATCAATAATCCTATGACTTTTTGGAATTGCCATCTGTCTTCTGTTAGATTTTTACTGTGTTGATGTGTAGTGACTAATACCTATATGTATATATTTTTCGTCTCCTACAACTGTAAATTATTTTAAAAAACATTTCTGCAGGTTTTAAAATTTATTTATATACAACATTTTCCTTGATTTCATTGGAGACATACATAAATCAATTTCACTGGAAAAATAATTGGAATTTAGTGTAACTTCCCTAGGGCCCAGTCTTTAACTCAACATATAACAATAGGACACTAGCTCTGTGGCAGGCAATATGGTAGGCACTGGTTAGAAAGATAAATAAGATATGGACCCTGCCTTTATACAGAGCTTACAATCTTTAGGTTGAAATGGTGGTTAAGAGCATAGATTTTTGTCACTATTCTGTCTTAGTTTGAATCTTCTTACCAATTGTTAGATGTCAAATTATTTTACTTTTTTAAGTCTCAATGTTCTCATCTGTAAAATGGAGATAATGCTAAATGTTACTTTAAGACTTATGTGAGGATTAAATGAAGTCATACATGTAAGGTACTCTGAGTGGAGCCAGGAACTTATATATTAAAAAATTATAGGTATTATTATCATTGACATTACCATTATTATTATATGAGCCACAAACAGCTAAATACTGTAATACTCTACAATAAGTATAAAATAGAAATGTGTTCAAGAAGAGGGAGTACAAAACTCCTTCATGAGCTTACAAGGAAGTTTTCATAAGAGAGATGAAACTTGAGGTCTTGAGGAAAATATAATAGTTCACTAGATTTATAAGAAAAATTATAACATCATAGGCAGCAGAAATAGCATTTGAAAAGGCAAGAAGGCTTGAGAAAATATGCACCATTCAGCAAACTGTGGTTGGGGCCATGTGAGGAATTGGTAGTAGAGTGTAATGTAAAGGGTAAGGTCACAAAGGGCCCTGGGTGATATACTAAGAATTTAAGACTTAATCATATTGACATTGAAAACCATGAAAGGATTTTTGAAAAGGAAACTTGTGATCAGATTTATATTTTGGAAATATTACCTGAGTACCAATATAGAGGTTAGATTAGAATGTTAGCTGGAGGAAAGTAAGACATAGATATAAGTCCTTCCCTGCCTTGGAAGAGCAGACAAGTACTTTTACTAAGGAGAAAGAGTCACCAGAAGAAGAAAGAGATACAAAAAAAAAAAAAAAAAAGAGAGAAAATAATTTCAGAATTCCTTTGAGATGAAAATGGATCTAATAACAGCATGTAAAAGGATTAATTGTCAAGAGGAAGGAAATGCTCATAAATTGCATTAGGCTTGGACACAGAGGTTGAGTTTGCTTTTAGCAAATTTTAGAATTTAAAACTTGAACAAGACTCTTATCTTTAAGTCCATTTTATTCATTTGTAAATGAGAACAGCACCTTAGTCTGCAACAAGGGTTTTTCCTTTTCAAAGGTTTATTGATATATAGTTTACACACTGTAAAATTCACCCATTTAAAGTACACAATTAAACAATTTTTAGTATATTTATATTATTGTGCAAGAATCAGCATAATCTAATTTTAGAACATTTTTTGTTACCCAAAAGAAACACTGTAGCCATTAGCAGTCACTCCTCATCACCCTCATCTTTTCTCCCCATCCCTAGCCATAGCTACATAAATACTAGTTTGCTATCTTCAATATAGATTTATCTATTGTATAAATTTCATATAAATGGAATACCTTGTCTTTTGTGACTTTTTTTCTTATTCTGTTTTCAAGATTCATTTATTTTGCAGCATTCATCAATACTTCATTCCTTTTAATAGACAAATAATATTTCATTGTATAGATGCACTACATTTTGTTTATCTATTCATTAGTTGATGGATATTTGGATTGTTTCCACTTTTTGACTATTAAAAATAATGCTATAAACATTTATGTACAAATTTTTATGTGGACATATGTTGTCCTTTCTCTTAAGCAGAATTTAGGAGTGGAATTGTTTCTTATAAATTTTGCATTCATATGGTAATTCTGTTTAACTTTTTGAGAAACTACCAAACTGTTTTCCAAAGTACTATTTTAAATTTTCACCAACAAAGTTCTGATGAGAACTAAAAGAATGAATCAGAATAATAGTCAGAGAGATAAGTAAATGCTGAAGTACAACCCATGACTACTTTAATTACCCTGTTTTGTCTAACTCCTCCCAGAAAGCAAGCAGTAAAGAAATATTTAGTATGCATTAAAAAAGCAAAAACAAAAACAAAAACAAAATCTAAAGTCCAGGTCACCCTTTGGATTTCTTTGGGTATTTCCTAGACTTATTGTTTGTGGTTTATGGGCACACATTTTGCTAGTAAGTCTCTAGTAATGCTAAGAACTGATGTTGAGTCTGGTATATTTAAGTTACCTCTAGTTAGCTGTTTCCCTCTCATGTTTATCACATTTTATTTAAGGGTTTTAAAAGATGAGTGGCAGAACTCACAACAGGTATCTGAAACATCAAAGACCACAAAGTTGGAGAACTTTTTAAAATAGCTTTAAGGAAGGTGACATTGTAAAAGTAAAAGAAAGCTTAAGAGTTGAAGGATAAAAGTTGTATTTATAAATATGCTAAAGAACATATTAAAATAATCAAAAACAAATGGGGAAAAATATGTTGTGTCTGTAAGTTAATTTCTGTTATAAATGAACATTGTTTCTATAGGAGTCTATATTTTTTTGAGCCTCAATGTAGTTATTCTAAATTTATTTGAAACATCTGCATTTTCCTTTGAAGAAATGCAAAAAAATTTTTGGGTGTCCCATTTCCTCCTCTACCTCCCCAATTGTCAAGTAAGTCCCTGCTACGAGGGCATTTCTGTTGCTTCTGAAATCCTGACATAAACACTGATGCCATTTCTTTTGATATTTATGTTGAGCGATGGCATAGAGTGGGCCCCCAGAAACCTATCAGGTGGAACACCAGTGTGTCCCAGCAGTCTGCAAGAGAAGAGTGAGGTAATGTGAGGGCTCGTTGCTGTGGTGGATCAGTCATTGGGCAGAACTCAACTGCGCTGAGTCTCGCCTGCCAGTGGAGGCAACCGGAGTGGGGAGGGCTGCCTACAGTCTGTCCAGGAAGTCGTCCCGGGCTGGGTGTCTGCCTTCAGCCCTTTACTCTTGCACATCTCCGCCACCTCCTGCAGGGCAGCTTCTGTTGTCAGCGGGGACTTGCGCAGGATCTGCCAGTGGTCCAGCTCGTATTGGGTGGAGGCTTGGTCACTCATGTAGGACTTTGATTAGCCGGTGAAGCCAAAGGGCCCATCAGAAGAATTGTTCTCTGGATTGGCTACAGGTACAGGTCTTCTTTCTTCTCTGGCATGTGGTTGGGGTGTGTATTATGGTGATTATTTCACAGTATATACAAATATTGAATCATTATGTTGTACCTGAACTAATGTCCTAACCTTGAGCAGCCATCTCTCGGAGACACACCAATAATTTCATAGATGTGTGGATAATGTTTTTAATTGGGGTACACAGGAGAATCATCTGAGGTGTTTCCCCCACCCCAAAGCAAGTACATATTCCAGGGCTTTAGCATAAACTAATTACATTAGAATCTGCACACATGTTCTCAGACATATTTGGTACACAGATCAATGAAATAAAAAATCCTCAGGTCATTCATATTAAATGTTTCTGCTTAAATCTCATTTGAATTTCAAAAACTTGGTCATAACTTCAAGTCTGCTTGGACCATCATGATTATAATTCTCCCTGTCCTTTTTCTAGAATGATATTGATAAAAAGAAATTACTCCTTAATAATAAATATGTGATATGTGGATGTATATTTATTATATCTAATATAATAAGTCTAGCCAGAGATGAAGGCTAAAGAGGAGTACAAACCACTGAATTGCATTAACAGAATGGTAGTGGACTTGAGAAAAGATGTTAAGAACATCAAAAATATTTTGAAGCTTTGGTCAGAAGTAAGGAAGAAAAAGGAAGAGATAGGTCTACTTAATGGAAAAAAGTTTCTGAAAAATTTGGTTGATTTTATATCTGGTTTGCTTCTCTCTTCTTCATAATCAAACACATAAAGATAATTTAAAATGTAGGGTAGTTAGGACCCAACAAATGAGAATCAAACTGCTCTAAATGGATTAAGTTGGGAAAGACAGTATGTATTTTGGATGACAGAGATGAAAAAAAATATAATCTCAGTAGAATGACCACAACTAAACATGAACATTTTTGTGGCTAAATTGTAATCTAGCACTTGAGTTTAAAGAGTCAACTATGTAAGCAGACTGTGTAATACCTAGTACAGTAGGAATTCACATTAAAAAATCCTACAGTTCACTGAAAGAGTATAAATTTATAGTGCGGCATGGTTGTCACCATGTCTATGTTAGAACTATTGTGGCCTGTACAAATGAATAGTGCCATTGTTTTAGTTCTATTGAGATTTTATTAGTTTGTATTAGTTCTGTTCCTGAACTAATATAGTAATACTCAGAGCACCTCCTTGTCAGAGGTATGTATCCTAGTCCCTTAAGTTCCCCTTTCGAGCTCCTGAGATATCAGTGCCAGCAAAGCAGTATCTTTTCCTCAGAGGTCTGAGTCCTAACTGTAGTATTCCTCCCAGAAGCTTCTAAGTTCTAATATTTCTATCCTCTTCCTCTGTTCCCTCAGCTTTAGAGTGGCAGCTGCAATTACTACCCCTGTAATACCTTAGTGTTCCCTTTGCTTTTTTAGTTTTTTAATACCTGGGTAACAATTCTTTTAATTAAATTCTATTAAGAAAACTGTAGTTTCTGTCTTATGATTGGACCCTGATGATTACAACCAAGATGAGTAGATTATGGAGTATAGGTAATCATAGATCTTTTCAGGTATTATAGGCTTGCACGTGAAAGAAATATATGTGATATACTTCACAGTGATGTTTGTTTTATATTTCCCTTTTGAAGTTGCCCCCATACTGCACTACCATAAATAGTCATATTCTGGAGCACATGACTTAGTTCCATGGCCACAACTGATTGGACCAGGGTGAGCACTTTGCCTAGGGACATAGATTCTAGGCTGATCTAAGTGCCTGTGAGAAACATTGGCATAAAGCACTTTGTTCAAAAATACTGAGCCAAATGGATTCTTTCTTTTTATGTTTTTGAACCAAGATTCTCAATTCAAAGCTGGACCTAAAGAAGCATGTGATTCAGTTGAGTCAATTACTAGCAGAGTGTTAGTGGCTTATGCATTCCTGCCACAGAGTTTTTAGAGACATTTGACCTGTGATTCATTCTTCTCTACCCTCAGCAAAAGCATTTCCATAATTAAGACTGGGTTTACTCTGTGAGATGGCTATATTCCTATTATTTGTATGTTCAAGCAGAGCATAGATGCCTGTCAAGATTGTTGGAGATTTCTTCAGTGAAATATGTTCATGTTAGAATATAAAACATGCATATGTTTCTGGGCTCTTCTCTAGACCCATTGAATAAGAATATCCTAAGATTGGGGTCAAGTCATATACTTTAAAAAATAGCAGCAATATTAACAAGAACAACCTCCTCCATGTTGTGCTGTAGATCACTCAGATATGGGAAGAAAAGGACTATATTATTGTTATGGGATAGTTGACAAACTATCCCAACACTTAGTGTATCACTGTTATTATTGTATCATGACTTTGCGGGTCAGTAATTTAAGCAGTCTCTACTGGGCAATTCTTCTGCAACATCTGGTATTGAGTAGGGCCACTTGGTGATATTTAACTGGAAACTAATCTCATTGGAGTTCAAGTGGCTTCACTCATCTTGACAAGGACAGCTGAATTCCTCTTCTTCTCCATAAAATTTCAGGACTTCTTGAAGTCTTTTCAGCAAGGCATTTGAACATTTGATGAGTAACTCGACATTATGTGGTAGCTTGGGGCTCCCACATGCAGGGCAGAAAATGGCAGTCCTTTAAAACGGTAGGCCTGGCTCTGACATATGCCACTTCCACTGTTCTTTATTGGTTAAAGCAGTCACAAGCCAGCCCAGATTTAAGGGGAGGGAAAATAAACCTATCTCACAATGAGAGAAGAGTTAGAGGAATTTGTGGTCAGTTTTAATCCATTACAAAGCTCACTTAATTATTGCAAATTATCTCTTTAAATTCTGAGTGGTTTCAATATGAGAAGGATAATTCCGGTGTCTGGGGATTGCATGAGAAGACAGGCCAGGCAGGGCATGGCTAGGCAAAGGTATTTCTGGCTCTTCCTCTATAAGAAAAAGAAGTAATGAATGCACAAAAAGAGAGATAAATTCACCCTATGCAGAGTTTCTAATCAGAGTAGCCTACCAGAATAGGATAGCAAAGAATTTGAGTCTCTAAGTTACTCTAGGTTTGGAAGTAATATTTGCTGAATTCTCACCAAGAATGCCAGTAAATGCTACTCAATCTCCAGTAATAGTGATAGTTACTATAATATTAATTAGTCATTCTTTCAAGTTAATATGAATATATACATTCTTTCCATTGAAACAGTCTTTGTCTTTTAACTGAGAAGAAGAGAAATGTTTTATTAAAATTTTTTTAGATTTTAAAAAGATATCGTAAAATATGATAAATAGGATCACTGTGATAATTTTTCTTGGAAAGCCAAACTGACTTAATTTCTCTTATTGTAACTAAATTTTCTGAATTGCCTTTCTTAAAGTTATAGTAACTTATTCTCATTGAAATATGAAACATGCTATGATAAACTTGTTTTCCTCCTTTGTTGTGAAATTGTTCACAAATTGCATTTGTGAGCTGCGAATATGCTGTTGATATTATTTACACTTGAGAGCTGATTAAACATGTTTTTGTTTATATTAATTATAAAACTCAGGCTTTTGGGATTACTATTTGTTTTTGTTTTTATTTATTTAATTTTCCCTCTTGGTAGGGATTGGTTATTACTTTGCTCTAAACTGCTGAGTGACTCATAAGTGAAATTGACATAGACTATTCAATATCAAATATGTTGATTTAAATTAACAGCAGAAAAGAGAATTTCAATAAAAATGCAACATCATTTAATAAATTAACGTGGGACAAACTCAGGCTAAAGGTTGGTTTAACAAAGTTGCTTGAGGTTTTGGTTTGTTGAGTTTAAGACTAGGGAACTGAATTCATTCTATCTATACTTTCCCAAGACAATAATTCTAAAAATAATGTCTCTCACCTCCTCTTCCTCACCTCCTCAGGTACAGAACTCTCCAAACATACCGTGTTCCTGGCATGTATTCTTCTGGTGATTTGACAGATTGGAAAAATTATCTCTTAAGGGAAAATCAACTCTTTCCTTTATGGAAGGTGATTAATATGGATGCTTTTTGTGCGACATTTTAAATTCTCTGGCCATATTTTCTATTCCAACTACAGCTACCATAAACAGTTCTTTGCAGGTTTCCAGCATCTTCATGAATGTGAACCTGAGCACCTTGCTAGTTTATCTCAGAGCCTCAGACTTGAACTGAGTGCCTCTAACTTCCTGGTCCTGACCTTCTCTGATACCACAGCATGGAGACCTCTTTTGTACTGATGTATGAGCAGCCTTGATGTGGTGGGAAGTAATCAGATGGATAAAGGTTACTCTTTCTTTTCCAGTGAACAGATGATTCCTAGACACATTTCTTAAGCTTCTCAGATTATTACTGAGGGATGGAGTAACCAGTTTCCCATAGCAGTGAACAACTACGTATTGGCTTTCTTTTTTTACTTTTCTGTTTCATCCCCCTGTCCATCATTCCTGTTACCCATAATAGCTAACACATAAATCTCTGTCTTAGATCTGCTTTTTTGGGATGAACCAGAGCTGAGACAGGGCCTGTAAAACTTGTTCCTTCCATTAAAATTATCAATAATGTGTTAGAATTTAATTAGGGCATGTTTCCTCAAAATTGAAACCAAGAATATCTCAATATATGAGACTTTGTGTTCAGCACCCTGTGTCGTTCATCTTTGTTTTGTTTGTCTTCTCTCTGCTGGTACATTTATTACCTTTGTTCTATTGGCACACAGACAAGAACTTTTGGACAAACACTGTCTGCTAATGAAGTTAAATGTTGGAGAAAATATTTTGAACTTCAGATGTCTGAAAGTTTTTATGAAATTTTTAGTTAATTTACTCCTCCCCCCAAATAATAGAATAACATCAAATGTGGTAAAAATTGAACTGTGCATGCATGCACGCGTGTGCACGTGCACACACACACACATACACACACACCCTCACATATACTCACTGGGACAATTAGACATCCCAGTTCACCTCATGTGCACATCTTTGGGATGGGGGTAGAAACCAGAGTACCTGAAAAAATCCCATGCAGATGTGGTCAGAGCATGCAAACTCTATGCAGATAGTGTCCCTGGTTGGAATTTTTTTTTTTTTTTTTACTAATGTTATCATAAAAAGATGTTGAAGAAAACAATGTTATTTGAGGAACCACTGTATTATTTTTTAGTTAATACATAATTATATGAATATGACTCTTAGAGGTAAAGACTTTCAATTAAAAAAATTTTTTTCAATGAGAAATTTTATATTTAAGCTATAGTAAGTATTGCCTGACTACTGAAAATTTTATTCTTTCTAGTCATAAAAGGGATGAAGAGATTTCAGATGATTCAGTTCCAGGCTTTGAATCATAATGGGTCTAGGCAAGAACACTCTATACAGTTTTATCATTTTTTTTCATCTTTCATCACCAAGCCTATTTCCCGTGCCTGCCTTCTATACATCTTTCAGTCATTTATCTAATGTATGTTCTTTTAGTTTTCTAGAGCATGTATGTATGTATGTATATATATCTGTAAAATATGGATACAACTTTTCCTTGTGTGTATATTCTTCATAACAGTGATGTACTCTAAACTTCATTCTCTCAAAAAGATGTTCCTAAATTAGTTACTTTATATAGATCTAGTTTATTCCCTTTGATTGCTTCATTGCTTTTTATTTTATGCTTATAGCACATATTATTTACATTATTTGCTTCCTCCTTGTGTATCTGTGTGTTTCTCTGGCATATAAACCAGAGCCTTGTGCATGCACTGTATTACTGAGTACTAATAGTTTATACTATAAAATGGCATTTGTCCTCTCACAGACAAGATTTCATGAATACTCACCAACAAAAGATAATACTTAATAAGCTATTTCTACCTACTCAGGGATGTAAAAATGATACCAGGTTGTTATCTTAATTTACATTTCTGTTATTAATGAGGTCGAGTGTTGCTTTGCATCATTATTATTAGCCACCAATCTCATCTTCACCAGCCAATACTTCTGTTTCTTTGGTTGACTCCTTAGAATCTTCCTGAATTATGAATATTGGTGTGTTAGAAAGCTCAATATTTGAACATCTTCTAAATCTACAGTTATTCTTTTCTTTTTTAAAGCTATCGGTCTAGATATGATGATGATCTGTGTCCTGATGACTTCCAAATTTGTATCTTTAGGTAAGACTTTTTTTTTTAATATCTAGCATTATTGTCATTATGTATCCATAATCCAAATGCCTTCTTTATACTTCAGCCATTATCTTCTGGTCCAAGCCACCATCATCTCTTGCATGGATTATTGCAATAGTTTCCTAACACAGCTGTTTGCTTTAACAGAAACACCAACCTTTCAAAACATATTTTTTACCTGGCTTAAAAGCCCCCTGTATCTTTTTATGGCATTCATAGTTAAAACCCAAATCCTTATAGCGACAAAAAAAAAAAAAGTCCTATATGATTGTTCTAACCTTACCTGTATGTATGTACTTGCCAACTCCATTCTAGCCAAACTAGCCTATTTGATATTAATTGAATATACAAGTCACCCTTCCATCTCAGGATCTTTGTAATTTCCTGTCTGTAATCCTATTTCTTTGGGTAGCTTTATGTTTACTTACCTCTCTTCTTCCAGGTCCTGCTTAAATGCCACTTTGCTTTTTAATTCCTTGTGTTCTGATTTACTGGGAAGTACTCATTATTACGTGATATCTTATGTTTTCTTTTTATAGTGTGAATTTTCTTAGTATTCTTTTAGAATATAATCTGCATGAGGGAAAGGACAATTTTGATTTGTTTCCTGCTCTAACTCCACTGCTTTAAAACAGTGCCTGGTGTTAAAAACATATTAGTAAAATAAAGAAATGATCTTGCTGTTATCCAAAATTATATTTTAGGTGATGTTAAAATTAATATACAGTTTTCTTTTGGTTCATGTTGGGTTCATATTCTTTTTGTTTAAAGGTATATATTCTTTTAAACCTTGCTTTACCCTCAATATTTCTATATTCTCATCCTTTTAAAAATGTGTCACTTCTGGATAGTTTAGTGTGTGTGTATATGTTTTAAGAGCAGTTTTAGTTTACAGCAAAATTGAGAGGAATGTACAGAGATTTTCCATATATCCCCCTGCCCCCACACATCCATATCCTTCCCTATCATTATCACTCAAGAGAAGACTATATTTTTCAAAAGGATGAACCTACATTGACACATAATCACCCCAAATCCATCATTTACCATAGCGTTCACTCTTGGTGTTGTACACTATATAGATTTGGACAAATATATAAGACATGTATCCACCATTATAATGTCATATGGAAAATTTTCAGTGCCTTAAACATTCTCGGTGATCTACCTATCATCCCTCTCCCTAATGCAACCCATGGAATAACTGATCTTTTACTGTCTCTATAGTTTTGCCTTTTCCAGAATGTTATATATTTTGGAATATCACAGTATGTAGTCTTTTTGGATTGACTTCTTTCCCTTAGTAATATTTATTTAGGTTTCTTCTATGTCTTTTTATCACTTGATTTGTATATATTTTTAAAAATCAAATTGAGAACACTTCATTTTCTAGAAAGTATGTTTAGCCTGTTGTTATTTACTGTAATTTTAGTTATGCTAAAACTTATTTCCATAATTGTTTTTGATTTTTATTCACCATGTTTCCTATTTCTTATTTTATTGCCATTAATTATAACAAAATTTCTCCTGGCCTGAAAACTATGTGCTAATTTGAGAACTGTAATTATATATTTTTCTCTATCAGTGTTTATTGTCCCACCCAAAGGAACTCCTTTGCCCTGTATTGATATTGTAAGGAGTTTTAGGATTCTCTTGTATTTCCCTATTTAGTTACAAAGTAAGTTACATAAGTTATTTGCAATATAAAATTTACTTGCTATTTATTTTTCTTCTTGCAAGAATATATATTTTAAATAATTGTTCTAAGAGGATACAAGTATGATAAAATTTCTGAGAATTTTAATGTTGAAACTTTATTTTACCAATAATGGATATATTAGTTCAGATAAATATTAAAGTCATGGTTCAATTTTATTTCCCTTCAATGTTTGCATATCATGGAGCTACTCAAGAGACATGAGACTATATTTTTTTTATTCCTTGGTAGTGATCAGATTTTGGCATTTTCTTTTGGAATATATGTTTAGGTGTGATTTTGTTTTTTGATTTTTTATCCGAATGCACTATGAGCTCTATGAGTCAAATTAGACTAACTGCTACCAACAAGCAAAATCTAGGTTAGGCATTTTAAATCAGTAAAGGTATGTTTTCACTTTTACCACAGTCCAGATAGCTTTTTGGCAGATAGTTACCCAATGTGGTCATTCAGTTACTCTAGCTCCTTTGTTCTAGAATTAGTATTTAACTCCATCTAGAAACAAGAAGAGGAGGAAAATGTAGTCTTCTTGTGTGCTAGGAGGTCAGTGAACCATTTTGGTATATATAATTGTCACTGTCACAGGACACTATCAAATTGAAGTCTGAAATAAAGCCTTTTTAGTTTTGAAAAGATTCTTGGTTATAATTTTATCAACTGTTTTATTCCCTGTTTGCATTCTATTTCCTCTTTTGGTTTTCCAACTCAATGAATTTTGATACTTCTATTTTTGTTCTCCAACATTCTTGTCTTTTTTTTCTTATTTTTATCCTGCTATTTCTTTATATTTTTATTTTTTATTTTTTTATGCCTTCTAGGAGAGTTCCTTGACCCAGTCTTTCAGTTAAGTAATGTAATTTTAAGTGCATTCATTCCACTACTTTACTGGAGTGTTTATTTAAAAAATCTCATCTTTCCTGTCTAGTATTTCCATTTTAGAAATATCGGATTGACTTTCTGCATGTTGTGAATATGTTCCCTTTTTCTTTTTAAGTATATTTTACTCGTTTATTTTAACATTTGGAATGTTTTAATTTTCCGAATGTCCCTTACCTTTAATTCATTTTCATGCATTGAAAGTTTTTATTGTCTTCAAAAATAGTTCTCATGTCCCTTAAATGTCTCTTAACTTTTATCTGTAAGCCTATCTTTATTTCCTGGAAAGAAAGGAAACAACAGATGGCCTGACCTGCCATCTGTTGGGTGGGTTAAAATTACTATACGGTGAGTTGTGAGTTCAGGGCTTATGCTTGCCACTACCTTTTTTCCCTACTATTGAGTGCTTTCCAGTCTCTCTACTCAGGCATTACTCTTGTCCTCAGATAGCAGCCTCTTAAATATCACAGTCCTGTGAAGTGTGAAACTTTCAGGGAGCCATCTGGCTGCTGCACTCTTAGATTTGGCTCTCTGCACTAGCAGGACGTATTGCTTCCCTTGATGTTATCCTATAGTTGCCACTTGAAGATGTAGCCATCCTGAACTGTGTTATTAACAGGATGGGATATGATTGGGGAATAAGGATTTCAGGGTGATAGGTATAAGTGAGTTTGCTGTTTTTAGAAATAACAAAATGTCTTTGAAATTGTGAAGCCATATAGTATAGTGAAAACATCTGGGGTTGATGGAGAGAAGAATTTGTTCATTTGCCTATTTTTTTTTCATTTATCATACGTTTATTTATGCTTCTACTCATTTTCTCAACAAATAATTATTAAGGGCCTATTATGGGCCCAAATCTGTTACATTGCAGTAGAAATTCAGTAGTAAACAAAATAAAAAAAATAATGCTCTTACAGTCTGCAGATAGAGGAGACAAATAAACTTATGTATAATTCGATAGGTTAGGAGAAGTACTGTGAATAAAAACAAAGTAGATGTAGGATAAATGTCAGAGGCTAGGAAGGCGATGTTTGAGCAGAGACCTGAATGAAGGGAGGTGTGAGTGGGTTCACTTAGCATCTCTGTGACTTATAAGCCATGTGATTATGGGCAACGTTTAGAGTGGGACAATATATATAAAGGCCAACTGCATGGCATTGAGTTAGGGACTCAAAAAAATGGTGGGAGCTACTAATATACATTATTAATAAACCCAAATTAATAATTAAAATAGTGTTTTAGCATATCTAACTTTCCTGTCATTAAAAATTGCCTTTAATTTGTTGGAAACTCCTGGGGGATTGACAACAAACTCATATAGCAAATCTTCTTATTCACTTTGTTTTTATATCTGAGGATCATTAGTCATGGTATTGACCACAGACAATGAAGTTAAAAGATTACACTAGCAGGAAGTGGTGGCTTTTAAGGGCCAGTCAAGGAATAGTATGAATTAGTGAAATATATAATGAGATAGCTAACAAACATTTGCTAAATTCTTTGTGGTTCTTTGTGGTTCTTATTACTTTCAGAAAGTAATAAGATGTTCCTTCTTTGTTATCCCCCTCTTTCATTTTTCATATGAAGACAACTGAAGATTTAGAATAATTTTGAAATATAAACATATCTAAACTCTCCTGTGTAGTTCAGGATTTTCATCTGCATAAATATGTGAGCAATACTGAATGACATCCTTTCCATCTTCCAGCACCTCCCTGGCCCTCATCCACATGGGAATTGAACATCTCATTGCTTTATAGTCACATTTGATCAAACATGATATTAATTATGCAGCTTAATCTCCTACCTTAAACAGAATTGGTCTGAATAAACTGGCTACTTTATAAGTCTGTCAGCTTTAAGAGTTGAATATTTTCTATCAAAAAAGAAACTAAAAAGTTTGAACTATCTTGTCAAAAGGCACTTTCCAGAGAAGTATCCAAAATGTTTTGAGTGGCTGCAACATTGCAATAAATAGATTGTTCAACTTTGCTACTTTAAAGGAAACAACTCATTTAGAAATAATCTTTAATTTTTAGTATTTCATTTTTTTCTAAAGATAGTTTTATTTAGATTGTTACACATAAAATATGAAAAACATATCTTTTTCTTGTTGAAATTTGGTGGAGGGAATTGTAATGGTGAGAAGCCCAGATGCCATCTACTTACTTTTTTCCTGATTTGCTTAGACAGTCCTCCAGTGGTCAATGGAACACCATTTGGAAACCACTAATTTAGATTTAAATTTTCCAACTGTTATTCGTAGCTAAAAAAAGAAAAGATAGAGGTGATCTCCACTAAGTCTTTCTCTATAACATGGGTTTATGATGCCCATATTAACATGCTCTCTCTTGATATACACTTTGATTATAGAAGAAAAATACAAGAATTTCTATTCATTATAATGAAGTATTCTAGGAACATGTGCACCTTCCTAGGAGTTCAACAATCTCTTAATGAGATTTACCCAAGGGGGGAGTAGGTGGGACTTAAATAATCATCCCTCTGTATTAGATATTTGCTTAGCTATAACAACTTTGTGAAGTTTAAATCTTTTACCTTTGCATAATTAGTTGTGTTATAATATTTCTATCTTTATTCATTTATTCAACAAATACTTTTTCAAACACCAGAACCAGAGTTAGAGCTTGAAAACAATAAAAGAACAAAAAGACAAGTTCTCTAGGCTTTTGGCACTCAGAGAAACTTAATTTACGGTAAAATATTTACAATCATAAAGGAAAAGTACCTTTTGGCAGTGATAGTCATTCTTTATTTTCAAGTTGGCAAAAATTACCAGAAAAAAAATGCTGTGTTACTTTATCATTGAATTAATGATCTTCATTACTTTAATATATATATATATATATATATATATATATATATATATATATATATATATATATTTTAAACACATGGTAGTTTCTACTTTGAACTTTTCACGGACTTGTTGGGGGTAAGAAAATAATTTGTCTCCTCTGTCTCTTAATACAGGCTAGTGGTCTTAAATACAAAAAGAATATTAGGTTGAATCCAGAGAGCCTATGCATAAGATGTTGCCTGGATATTTCTCAAGAAAAGCAGGACATTTTCTTCACTAGTTATGCTAAATGAAATTCAGCCTACCCAGTTATGTGCTTGAAAACTTTTGATGGGTAAGATGAGCTATTTGTGGAAAGCAATCATGTTCTTTGTATTGGCAGTAGCACAGATACCGTAGTAAATAAATAATTGATATTCAATACTTTATTCACTGGCTAATGGGTTGAAAATTGAAACTATTGGCCATGAAGAGTCTACTAAGAGGGTGCTATTCTAAGAAGCATAGCATAAGGGTCATTAAGTACTAAAACATTCACTGATACTTCAAAAACCAGATATTATGCAAAAGCATTCAGTACAATTTATTTTGTGAACTTTTGCCAAAGACTGTGATTTTCTTCTAATTCAAACACTATCAGCTCCAGTAAATAACAGTTCACAACTGCTTTCTTAGCTCTACTTGCATCTAAGTTTTTAGGAGGGCACATGATCCCTCTTACTTTTGGTTCTACATTTTAAGGATTTTGTGATTTGTTGATGACTCAGATGAAACCCCCTTTTAAAGAGATGACTCAATGGTATTTAAGGAAATTCAGTTATGTTAACTGGAAAAACAACTTTGTTGGCAAGAATATTTTTTCTTTGAAATGTTTTATGACATCAATTGACAGTATTGCTGTCTTTGACACATTCTTATATCTGTTCTGGTGCTTGTTGGTGCTTTAGGTGGTGCTTGCAAATGCAGTAATACTTTATTAGCTCAGACTGGCTGATTCTTGATTTGGGATAATTTTCAAAGGTAATTGGCAGAACTTTACTTGTTATTGTCACCCAAAGAAATAGATTGCTAAGCAAAATAACAGCCTTAATAAGATTTCTGGAGTGATTTTGATTGAGAAATAAAATATGTTATGCAGGCATTTCAAACATATTTTAGACTGAAATCATTATTATGAGATCATTATCTGTACCTTTCCAGTTACTGGTTGTGTGATCTTAATTTCCTTGTCTGTAAAACAGTGACAATCATAGTACCTACTTAATGTTTCAACTCCTTTATTAATTAAATGGTGGTATTAACTGAGCCTACATCAAGGCATGTGAATAATGGCTTAATACATATGAAGTGCTTAAGCAGTACCTGGCATTTACAATCTTCCAATGTTTTAGCTGTTTTTGAAAATTATTAGTGTGCTCACCACTACTTATTAAGAGGAGAAATTTAGAATTCTATTAATTATGATTTGGATCAAATTTATGCATTTAACAGTAACATAAATATTCTGAAATAGACATTCCACTAGTGCAGGCTTTCCTGGATTAATGAAATTTCTCTCCATTTTTTTAGTTTTAATGTTAAGAATCTGAATTGCACTCACAACTGTGCCAAACATTATCGTATGATTCTGTTTTATGCCTGATTATTTTTCCAATTTCCTAACTCCTTTTCCTCAGTGTTCTTACCCTTAACTTTGGTAATAAAAACTATCATGAATACTTTATGGGGATGCTTTGGTCAAATCTTGTTTTATTTTAACCAGCATGCATTCCTTCCTTTTCTAGTATCAGCACCTGGTATCTTCCTTTAGGCCTAACATCTTTACTGTGAGATATAGTTATAATGCTAATTGTCAAAAATATGCCATACTCATTTATTATTATTATTATTATTATTATTATTATTATTATTATTATTTTGTTAGCAAATTCGAGAAATGAACCCCAGAATGATAAACTTGGGCAGAGATCCAAAGACCAAAACTGATAGTTTCTTTAATTATCAGGAAGCATCTAAAAGATACCATTATTAGTTTCTGTTACCCAATCACTGTCACTGCTTTTGTTCTTTCCCTTTTTTGACCTAGTTCTTTGACTTTTCTTTTTTTTTTATTTCTGTCATATTTTTGAAAAATATTTAATATTTATCCAAAACTCTTATTTTGGATTATGTGTCTAAGTTAGCCAGAGTTGGATTTTGTTGCTTGCAGTTAAAATCCCTAACTAGTTACAGTGCCCTCAAACAGACTGCAAGTTGGTAAGAAAGCTATAGTTCCAGGAATTTGTTCAATTTAGTTTATAATGCTCAGTTTCTTCTCAAAATGGAAGTGTTAAGGTTCTTTGGTTTTGGAATTTCATTCTAGTCCTAATACCACAAAAATGGTTTTGGGATAAAATAGAATATTAAAGATGGAAGCCCTCTGAGCAAACTAAAAGTATTTACATTAATACAGGAGGTATCCTATTAGGTGCATATCAATGATTAAAATATTCTCTTGCACTATCTTAGATCAAGATAGCACAAAGGAAATATGTTTGAGGAAAGACCTTGAAACATAGTGAGATCATGGCCACATTAGAGTAAATAGGGAAGATAAATACCTTTTACCCCTGGAGGGGAGAAAAAGCATCAGAAAATATTGATGGTAGCATGTAAAATTTCGTTGTTTTAGAGATATTTTTCTCTTTATCCTCTAACTTCAGCTGTAAAGGACTGGTGAGGACAACTACTCATTAGTTGTCAGTTCAGAGAAAATACAAAAATAGCAAATTATCCCTGAGTTGCCCATAATATTGGCCACCACATCTTTTTGTTTGTTTTTATTTTTGTTTTTTACCTTGCTACCTTATTTTATTTCATTTTTTATTATTTTAAACTACTTTATTGAAGTATGATTAGCATGTGAAAATTTTGCATATTTAATGTATACAACTCGATGGATTTGAGGATAAATATAAACCCTTGAAACCATCACCATTGTCTAGGCTGTAAATTTATCTATCGCTTCCCAAAGTTTCCTCTGGCTTCTTTTATACTATTACTACTTTTTTTTTTTTTTGTAAGAGCAAACTTAACATAAGATCTACTCTATTAGCAATTTTTAAGTATACAATACTGTACAGTTAACTATAGACATAATACTGTATAGTAGATCTCCAGAAGTCTTTATCTTGTCACTGAAACTGTATATTTTTTAATTACTGCTTTTCCTTTTCCTCGTCCCAAAACCCCTGGAAACCACAATTCTACTTTCTGCTTCTATAATTTTGATTAATTTAGATTTCAAATTTAAGTGAGATCATACAATATTTATTTATCTTTCTGTGGCTGGTTTATTTCACTTAGTATAATAACCTTCAGGTGTATCCATGTTGCTGCAAATGGCAGGATTTTCTTCTTTTTAAAGGTTGAATAAGATTCCATTGTAGGCAGATAATACCATGTTTTCTTTATCTATTTATCTAATAATGCACATTTAGGTTGTTTAATATCTTAGCTATTGTAAATAATGCCGCAGTGCATATGGGAGTACAGGTATCTCTTCTAGTTACTGATTTCAATTCCTTTAGATAAATACCCAGAAGTATGATTGCTAGGTCGTAATATAGTTTTGTTTTTAATTTTTTGAGGAACCTCCATACAGTTTTCTAAAATGGCTGTACCAATTTATATTCCCATTAACGCGTACCAGGGTTCCCTTTTTCCTCTTCTCCAAGAATTAAAAAAAAAAAAATAGACATTCTAATGTGAGTGAGAGGATATTTCATAGTGGTTTTGATTTACATTTTTCTGATGATTAGTGATATTGGGAACCTTTCTGGTACCTGTTTGCCATTTGTATGTTGTCTTTGGAAAAACATCTACTCAAGTCATTTGCCCATTTTTTTTTATATCAGAGTTTTTGTTTTGTTTTGTTTTTGTTTTTGCTGTTGTGTTGTATGAGTTCCTTAAATACTTTGAATGTTAACCCCTTGTTTGATATATGGTTTGCAATATAAATATATCAATGAATATATAAATATTTTTTACCATTGTGTAGGTTACCTTTGCATTTTGTTCATGGATTCCTTTTTTGTGCAGAAGCCTTTTAGTTTGATGTCATCTCACTTGTTTATTTTGCTCTTGTTGCCTATGATTTTGGTTTCATATTTAAAAAAAATTACTTCCAAGACCAATGTCAAGGAGCTTTTCCCTTATCTTTCAGGAAATTTATAGTTTCAGGTCCTATATTTGAGCCTTTATTTTGACTTGATTTTCTATATAGTATAAGGGTCCAGTTTTATTCTTTTGCATGTGGATATCCAATTTTTCCAGTGCCATTTATTGAAGAAGGTATTCTTTTCTGTAAGAGGTTGCCAAAATTGATGTTTCTGTGTGGTGATGAGGGCTAAAACTTCTTATTTCACCATATTGCTGATGTCACTCCTGAACTTGTTAATAAAAGCTTATTATCTATCTTGGGTTTAACAATAACTCTATCTGTGATGACAGAAAAAATTGTTCCTTTTAGAAACCAAGTTGTTACTTATAATTTTAAAATAAGATTCATTTATAGGTTATTAGTTTCTTTCACCATCATTTCAAAAATAAATTGTTTTAGGGAAGGCATAAATATGTTTCATATGTTCTTTTTCTAAAGTACATTAAAATGTATTATAAATGATGTTAAAAGTATCTTAAAATGGGAGTAGTATTTATTTACATAAGTGATGTTATTTATGCATGTCTAATAATCAGTAAGGTCTTAGAAAATGTTTAGCAAATATGGCACAGAAATAGATACATAGAAAGATAAAGATATAGCTATAAAGCTAGAAAACATATGGAACACCTCAATATGCACAGAGCAAACTGCTGAGTTAACACATATTTTAGAGAATGGGAAATTAGAACTTATATGAAGTAAAACAAAACTTTCAAAAATAGTTACAGCTAATAGAAGTTCTATGTCAATGAATCCTATTGAGTTCATTTGAGGTAGTATCTTAGAAGTAAAATCATAGTTTGTAAAACTCATGATATCTTGAATAACATCAAGGACTCAGTAGATATTCAGTCATCTAAGCTGATAATGCTGATTCAGCCACATTGGTGTTTAGTCCTATAACTTATTATTTGGAAATGATATCATCATCCTTCATTTTTACTTTGTTGAGATATGCTAAATTTTTACTAAAACAATATTCATATTATACTGCAATTAATTTGAAACAGATGCATCTTATTTATGTTTTGTAACCAAAATAACAAGAGGATCTAATTTTTAAGTCAATCTACTATAGGTAAGTCCCATAGAAAATGGAGGATAAAGTCTTAACAAAGAATCAATATTTTTAAATAAGTATATTTATATTTGTTTTAAATACTATTTATTAATTATTCATTTTGAGAAGATATTTTTACAAGTTTCTGGAACACATGGTCTTAGAACATTTTCCAATTTAGAAAGTCTTATCATATCCTGTCCCACCCTACCTGAGTCTGTCCAATCCTGGATTGAATTAAGGAACAGATATCCCTTGAAGCTACCAACCTAGATATTTCCACAACTGGTTCACTAAGAGACACCTAAAATGATAAAGGTTGTGTGCAAGAATAATTGTTTCAATCCAGGGTTCACCTAACTAGCTTAATTTTAAAGGAGGCAGAGCAGAAGAAGGCTGCATGTGCTCTTAGCTCTCCTTCAAGAATGAAGAGGAAAACTCTCTTCTTCCCCTCAACAAACCTTTGGAAGGCTTTATGATGCCCTTTATTAATGCTGGTCTTGTATTGTCAGACCAGAGAATTAGAAGAATAGTGACTAAATCTTTCATATCCTCAAATCGTTCATCATTGACCTGCCATTTTCTATAAAAAAATAACTGGGTGATATTAGAGCTATGGAAAGACCAAAATAAAAGTAGATAACAAATCTTAATCAGAATGTTTTTCTGTGCTTGACATCTTATTTAACATAAAGATGAACAGCTAAAGAAAAGAGCTGAAATTTTTGTTTTAGAAACAAGATCAGTACATAAATATAGAACTGATCAAATCAACATTGTCCAAGAATGATGTAGGGCCAGTAATTAAAAAAATCATCTTATCTTTATAAACTCAAAATCCTATCACAGATTTTGCTCATTATAAAGATATCAGGATGCTTCTAGACCAGAAGTAATCCAGAATACATTAAGTAATACTTAGTCTAACCTTTTCAATAAGGCAAGGATAAAAACAAATGTTTTTGAAATATTTGGTTTTCAAAATTGAAATAAAAGGGATATTCTGATTAACTTTTAGTTGACCAGATTGCCTTAGTCCATGAGCATTTTTAGTTTTTAGATTAAAATTTGAGAATTTCACTAAATGTTAGTATAAAGGGCAATTCTGAAATAGGAAAAGAAAAATCCAGTTAAAAATCTCAGTTCTGTTTCTTAGTTATTGCATGATCCTGGGCAAGTAACTTCATATGTCAGAGTCCATTTTCTTGCATTTAGACAAATAGTCACTTCCAGATTTAAAAATTATATGATTTTAGAGCACTTTCAACATCCCATTCTATTAGTGTTATAAAACCTTTCTGCTTTATAGGCTGTATGCTTTTTAAAGTAGACATGAGAAAATCCTAAGTTTGTAGTGGATAGAGCAATGCTAATGTACCAAAACTTGTACATTAATAGTTTCTTCTTGTCATTAATTTAAAGAGCAAAACTCTAGATAATATTTTTCACTTTCTACACTCCAGATACATTAAGCTTTCCTTTTTGTTACCAAAAGTTAAATACTTTGTAAATAAAATATTATTAAAATCACTAAAAAATTTTGTGGTCCACTTAGCTAACAGAAGACATTAGTTTTGTATGTACAAGATTAGCTTTTCTCCGACTCTTGCTTGTGCAATTGAACCTTCTTACTTTCATGTTATTTGTACATATAATCAATTACAAACCCTAAAATCCAAAGGGCAAGATGCTTTATGCAAAGAAATTGCAATACTATTCGTATGTAAATTCAATATGAGACAAAATATTACCTTTATAAAGGCTTATAGAAAAGGCAATAAAGTCAGCTTGGAAGAATTGAGTGGAAGAAATGAGATTGAGGAAGGAAAACACCAAGCATGTTAGCTGTGAGCAGTCTATCCAAAAGAAAGGACTGACACAGTTGGTTGCCACCACTTCTCATCTCCCTCTGTCCTCATTGACAGAGCTTGAGTTTAGAATGCACCTAGGTCACAGATATAAGACCTACCCTTGAATAATAAACTTGAAAAGACTTTTGGAAAGCTTTTGGGAACTATTTATCTCCCAAGAAGGGTAGGGAGAACAAGAGGTATAAAATTTCTTTAAGCTGTGTTTTATCTACATGAGATCTCTGAAATTGTGGCAACCACCTTGCAACATGAATAAGAAGGCAAAGCCTGAAGGTAATAATCCTAGGATGGCAGAGCAGGAAAATAAAAAGCCTGGATCCCTAGGCCATTGAACCAATCCCTGAACTATCTGTCTTTAGATTTATGTTGAGAGAGATTATTTTACTTATCATTTAAACTATTCTGGTTTACTCTTGCTGCTTGTGGCAGAAAGGGTTGTAACTCTTCCATCTCTAGCTACTAGCTCACCTTTGACATTGTTTTATTTTTATCCTAAAGATCCTTTCAACATGCTTGCACTTGTTTCTACAGGATTGTTTTGGGTTAGAGGACCTGTGTAGTTGGTTTGTGTGGGGATGCCTTTTAGTTCCACATTTTACTTTCTGTTATAGCCTGGAGCAGTTCTGCCCACTCAGAATACGCATATATAGTCAGTCCTCCATATCCATCCATGGATTCTGCATCCATGGAGTCAATCAATCTCAGACAAAAGATATTTTTAAAAGTTATATTGTTGCTGATGTATACTGTATAGTTATGCCTATGATGATTGCATCTGTACTAAACATGTACAAACTTTTCTTGTCATTATTCCCTGAACTATACAGTATAACAGCTACCTATGTGGCATTTACATTGTATTAGGTATTATAAGCAATCTAGAGATGATTAAAGTATATGGAAGAATGTACGAGAATGTGCATATGCTATATGCAAATACCATGCCATTTTATCTAAGGGATTTGAGTATCCATGGAGTTTGGTATCCACATGGGGTCCTAGAACAAATAAATAACCTTTGGATACTGAGGGACAATTGTACTCAATGCACTTTACTGAATATGCTATAAAAGAGACAAGAAACTAAGGAAGTTCAATGGTTGTAATCATAGCAAAAGAGTTATATCTACTGTTTTGTAGCAGAGAAAAGGAGAGGGAATAAATATCATTTAGTGTGGTGGTTAGTAACCAGTGATTTGAAGAAAGTGACTAAAAATGATTTACTGAGGACCCACCATTAATTTGCAGCATATTATCATGAATGAGTCATTTAAATTGTCGCTTCCACATTGCACTATTTTGCCCTTGTCAGTGCTGATTTTGTTTGTTGTCATGTTAGTCACTTGTTCAGTTATTTTTGGCTCTCTTGTATTTTCTAATGATCCTTAGTAGAGTTTAGTCAGCTAAATACTTTTGTTGGATAATATGTGCATGAATGCATCTAAGAGTTGAACAGAGAATTTTTATTTTTGTTAATTAGTGTAAAACTTTCCTTCAGATTTTCTCTGAATATCAGTTAATATTTATTTTTACATTTCAATTGATTCTTTCCCTAGAATCCATTTCCATTTTGCTGACTATATATAATAGAAATACCAGGTAATTCTAGCTCTTGCCTCTGATGCTTCATTCATTCACTCATTCATTCACTTATTCATTCCTTCAAAAAAATATTTTGAGCATCTAATTTGTGCCAGTCATAATGTTTATTGCTGGGACATATAATGGTGGAGAAACTAAATTTATTTATTTTATGCCCTCATAGAGCCTATGATCTAGTGTTATAAATTCACATGAAGAATTCTGCATGATTTACCATGTCTGATATCAAATGTACTTTTTTTTTGAGAAATAGTACTTATGGCCATGATTACTCCTTTAAGTGTAAAAGAAATAGGCATTACTAAAAACCTAATTTTAAGTTGAATAGAAAGTAAAGCTTCTACTATGTAAGAGGAAGCATGCAAAAAACCTACCTGAAGTTAAAAAAAAAAACAAAATGAAAAACAAATAAGACAAATTTTCTGACTAGAGGATGCATAAGTATGTATTCCAAAGTATCAAAAAAGAATAGTGTTATGCTAAGCAAATGGAGTCTCTTTAGTCTTTCATTTGAACTTTCAACAGTAAATGGCATTATGAAATATTCTATCCTTCTTGATAAACTTTCCTTGGCTTTTCCTAAACCACATTCTTGAATTTTCTCCTGTCTCTGACTATTCCTTTTGGTACTTTTGAACATCCTCTTTTTTTGTTGCTCTTGTTTTTGTCTTAAATTCTTTTTGAAACTTAAACTGAGCAATATTGTTCATTTCTAAGGCTTCAATTACTGGTTGTGAGTTAGTGTTTTCCAAACTTATATCTACAGCTTGTTCTCTCTCCTAAACTTCTTATATCTCACTGCTTACTTGATAGTTTATTTGGGTGTCTGCCTGGTCACTGAAAAGTCAATATGTCCAAAATATTTTCCCTAGCCTCTTCTTCTGCATATGTAAACCACCACACTCACCAAATATCTTCTGTGCTACTTCTTTAACATTGCTCAATTTCATCTGCTTTTTACTTCTTCCTATTCATTACTCTAAGCCATACTTTCCATCCTGATTCACCTGTATTGATTAGCCTCCTAACTGGTTGTATTACATAGTGCTACTCTAGATTATCTTCAACTTATTCTCAACCTGAAAGGTTGAATGAATTTACTGAAAGGCAAACCTGATTTATTCTTTTCATAGTTAAAAGCTTTTTGGTGCTCTTATTATTAAGATAAAATAAAATCCAATTTCTTAACTCTCTTAATTTTACAACTTAAAATCTGGCCCTTCTAGTTTGCATCTTTCTCCACCTTCCACAATGAACTTTGCTATGAACTATTTGGCAGTTGCCTGAATGTATCATGTTGTCTTGCCTCTAAAACTTTGCAAGCTTTTCCTGGAGCATTTGTTGTTTATTTTTCAACTTGATAACTTTTGCATGTACTTCCAGTCTCAATTTAGATGTCAAAACTCCATAAATTCTTACTAACCTGCCATCCTCATGGCTTTATGTGTCCTTGTAGTGATCCTTTGTAGCATTCTCTACTTGAGACCCTATGTTGTAGTTTTCATACCTGTCTTTATCCCTTATTGGAAAATATTATCCAAGAGAACAAAGACTATTTAATATTTTATCCCCTTCACAGAACATGGCACACGATCAATACTTACCCATTACTTGTTAATTTATAGAAGAGAGAATTATACCTCTATCAAGCCATATAGAAAAGTCAACTAAATAAAGCAAACATAATGAGAGACATTATTTAGGATTTACTATTTATGTATAGTGGTGTATATATTGGTCTCGTTTTCTATACTTTCAATAACTTCTTATCAGGGGCAATGTCTTGTTCCTTTTGTATCCTTATCTAGCGAAATGCATGGTGCATAGTAGGTTACCAACTAAAATTTTTCTTAAATAGATGCATTGGTAAGTTTTTTTATTATGGTTTTATTCCACTTTATACAAAGCATTGCTGTTTGACCCTTCAAGCAATCCTAACAAGTATATAGTAAGGGATTTTTCTGAATTAATTGCTCACTCTTTTGAACTTCTACAATATTCTTTTTCCTGAAGTTATTTAAGTGCATGGTCATACCCCCTACTATATTTTAAAATCTCAAGGGCAGAAGTACATCTTTGTAACCACAAAGCACAGTGCCTTCTTTATTGGAGAGACAAAGTTAAATTGATGATAATTATTATTTTTTTAAAAGCAAAAATGTTTTTGGTCCCAATCCATCAAATCAGGTTGCAATTGCTTGTCTGTAGACCTGGCTTTAGAACAGTTATTTTTTGTACCCATTATATGCCCTTCTCTCATATTCATGATTGGACAGCATTAGTCCTTGGATGGATCACTGAATGCTATAATCATAACTTGGCAAGGCATTTTGCACTCAGTTCTTCATCATGCTTTGATATTGGAAGGAGAGTTCCTTTTAAGTCCGAATGAATTATGGCGAGTGGCTCTCTTTTTGCCAAGTCCACCAACACTCAATTACCCAGGAACTGATTCTATAGTTTTCAGGTTATACAGGCCATTACCTCTTCCCTCCTTCTTGATGTCTACCTTTGCACTGTTTCACTGCTCATTAGAGTGTCTTAAGGAAAAAAAAGTGCTTTGAAAAAGCAACAAAGGTGAAACTCAGATTGGTCATTCTGTACTTGTTAGTAGCCCTGAAAAAAGGTTTCATGGAAAATAAGATTATTGAAAACTCATAGGATACAGTCTGGACTGTGCTCGCTATATGTGGGTTTTACTACTTATTCTTCTATCATTAGTTATCTCAGAAGGTTTAGAGTTTGCTCACAGAGAAAAGTTGTTCAAGGAAACAAAACCTATCTCTTATTTTCCTCTCATAAAAATAATTGTAAAACATATAAATGTACTTTTTTCAAATATTAGGCACAGGTGAGTTTATGCTATTCGATAAATTAAAAAAGACTGCTTGTGGTAGGACCACCCTCAGTAGAGAGACATGGTGATTGATATAAACAGAGTTGCCATTCTTGAAAATTTTACCCAGTGATCTGTCTTTTGCTTCAAGGATTTTTGATCTTGTGGAGTCCCTATTATAATTTCATCTCATATCTTGTTGCAATTAACATGAATACAATATGTTGTGAATTTATATTTTGTATATACATGAAAATATACTAAATAATGTAAAAACTGTACACATACCTTTGTTTCTGTGTTCAGATTGGGTGGGAGGAGGGATGTCCTGTACCTCTTTCTCATATTCTGATGTTAAATGATCAATGAGGTGGTAACTTTCTATATGCAGCAAAAATGAGAATTGAACACTGAGGGAAGGTATAATTTATGATTCATGGGATAATTTAAAAAGAAATGGTGCAGAAAGCAGTATCTACTTTTTTTTCTGTGTAAATCACATAGGAAAGAAAAACGGGGCACATTTTTTTTTCTTCTTGTTTAGATCTTGAATCACAAAATTGGTTGTGAAAAAAGATTTTCTTTGAAATGTCCTTGTCTTGTTTTTATTTTTCATAATTATACAATATGGCATAACATTCTTGTTGAAGTTAGAGAACGATCAGAGAATGTTCTAGAAAGCCATTCAACTCATTTTCTAGTAGGAGGAAAACTGGAATTTTATAAGACTCATACTCCTCTTTAGAAGTGCCGTATATACTTTTGTTGTCCCAGATATATAGACTTAAGAACAGAAATGTCTCAAATTATTTTTTCAACAATATTTTAGTAATGTACTGCTTAAGTAGTTTTGCTCCTCTTATCTTTTTCTTTCAAATGTATCAAAACAAGTTCTTCAAAAGCCCAAGTTTCTTTTTTATATTCTATATTTAACTCTCTATTATAATTTGCTATCTGCATTTTACAATGCTTGTCCTATTTAAAAATGTATTGCATTGATATTTTTTTTTAAATGTATGCCTATCTTTCAGTTAGTTTGGGGGTAATCTGGATTTGATCAACCTAGTTCTAAAATAATGGACATAATGGCTAGAACTTACACAGATGGATAAGTCATCATCCAAGTGTTAAGCATAAATAGCCAGGAAACAAAACTTTGCACTTTATTTTTATAAGTACGAAGTACTTGGTGTTATTCTTTAACTCTTTCCCCCTTCCATCACTGGGACAATGATATTGCACATCTTTAGCTCCTTCCTGTAATCAGACTCCTTGCCCTTTTCCATACTCTATCCCTGTCAAACAAACTCTCCCCTCACTGCATAATTCATATGGGATTCCTCCCCTTAACACCCACAGAACAATTCTGGATCTGTTTGATATACTCTTGACTACTCTCAACTTCTTTAGACCTCCATTTTCTCCTTAAATGCTTAGAGCAGTTATCTCTGATATACTCTGACAACCAAAAGTTTCAAGGCTGAGAAAGGTTGACAAGCGCACATACGTTATATGTTTCTTTGACATTTATAACACGTATTAACATGTTATAAGAATCTTGCAACAGAGCCAGTAATTTTGTAAACTTTTGTTTAATGTTTTTCCAATCTTTTTCTCTTTTTTCAAAGCATCTGATAATGTCTTCAATAGATTCTGGAATCAGTTTTGATTTCTGTGAAGAAAAGTTTTCTCAATCATCAAATTGATGATTTCACATATATATTAAAAGGTAATATTTTCCCTTACTAGTAACATTAAAAAATATATCCTTACTATTTGGTTTTATTTTTTGCTAAATAATTTAAAAATGTAGCAACCTTTCTTTTCTCCTACTATTCCTGTTTGGAGAGATAGATGAGCTGGATCTCCCATACTGGTAATTCTTGTTAGAGTGTGGTAATTATTTTGATATTAAAAAAATAAAATTAAAGAATGTTATTTATCAACAAGGGCTTGATTCAATCATTAAAACAATAAAAATACCAAATGAATCTATTAGAAGCAATGAGGAAATTGAATTAGTGTGAGAGTGAAGGAATAGGATGAAGGGGATTAACAACAAGGATACTTTAATAATCCAGAAGAAAGTTTTAGGTTTTACAGATTAGGATGATGGTGTGATGTACATTAAGATAAGTGAATAGATTCTAGAAATGTGTATGAGGTAAGAGGAACAGGGTGAGGCAATTAGATGGGGAATTGAGTAAGAGTGAAAGAGACAGAAATAGGAATGCTACTCTATTTTTGTCTTGAAAAATAGTTTTTTTTTGGAATTAAGTAAGGGCCAGAATTGGAGGGGTTACGGTATACATAGAACCATGGATTAAGTTTTAGTGAAGTTGAATCAGAGTTGTCTTTGAATTTAGGAATGAAATTGTCAAATAGGCAATTAAATAGTGATCTATAGTAGAGAAAATAAATTGAATTCATGATACTATAGATGACAATTGAAATCAGGGCCAAGTGTGAAGTTATTTTATCTTTACAAATAAGCAAATCTGTTGTTGTTGTTGTTGTTGTTGTTGTTGTTGTTGTTATTATTATTATTATTTTTATTTTGTACCTTCATTTTATGCACCATAAAATTATTGAGCTACACTAACAAATACATTTCTTGCTATTAGTGACTGACCTTCTCCTATGTAGATTTGTATTCAGCTATGTAGTAATAATTTCTGAGAATACACCTAAAGTTTTTAAACTTGATTTTAGTGTTTGATTTTAATACTTGTTAGTGCAGTTAGCAGGGATGATTGCCATTTCTGGGAAATAAGTTTTCATAAATCCAAATACTTTTGCACTGTTCTAAATGTAATTCTTCCAGTTGTATACTAGCTATGATGCCCTCTTTCCTACTCTTTACAAAACTATTCTCTGTTACTTACATCATCATTTTTCCCCCTCTCTACTGGATCAGCATATATGTGTGGTTTTGCATGGGATCAGTTTGGCTAAGCTGTTACTAAGTTTCACTGAAACCTCTTCTTTGTATGACGTCAGGTTAGATTTGGCCAAAAGAGAAATTTGCATGAGATTTGGAAGATTGAACGGTAGCAGTAGGCACTATTTTCTGAAGGTCACTGGGAAAAGATGTGGTGTGAGACAGCTGTATAGGAACCAGGAGTTTCTAGATTGTCTTTGCTCTCTTTTATCATAAAAAACAGATACAGAAGTTCTGGCAGATTCCACATTCCTCCCTCTCCCCTTTTTTGGCCTTCTTCATGGCTGTCAGCCAGCCCTACAGTACTCTAGGCCCAATATCAGATGCAGAAGCTATAGATTTTGTAGTCTTGTCCATTAGCACTTCATTAAGGTCCCACTCTGACACCAGGCCATGCCTGGCTTTCCAGATTTCCTCCCAAGCCTTGATTACTCTACCACCTCAGTGCTTCAGGAAGGCTGGTTAGTAAGTTAGTTATTTTCAACTGACCTTCCAACTCCACCTTTTGGCTTTTGGACATTTATTTCTTCAACTTCTTTTATAAATGTGTAAAACTGTGTCAGTCAGCATTCTCCAGAGAAACAGAACCAAAGCAATAGAGTATATATTATATATTATATAATATATAATATTATATATTATATGTTATATGTTATATATTACATATTATATATTATATATTACATATTATATATTATATATTATATGTTATATGTTATATATTATATGTTATATGTTATATATTATATATTATATATTATATTATATATTATATTATATCATATCATATTATATTATATTATATTATATTATATTATATTATATTATATTATATTATATTATATATTATATATAGGATGGGAATATAATAAATATAATATAATAAATATAATAAATAAATAAATATATATATATATATATATATATATATATATATATATATATATATAAAATCTCTCCTATTGGTTCTGTTTTTCTTGAGAACCCTGACTAATATGTGCTATATAAATAAAAAAATAAATAAACAAATAGATAAATAAGCAAACAAATCCTATTTTTTCTGTTTCTCTGGAGAACCCTGACATACATACATATATAGGTAGAAATACATATAGAAATTACAGGAATTGGTTCACATAATTAGAGTTGAGAAGTTCCATGATCTGTCATCTGAAAGTTGGAGAATCAGGAAAGTCAGTGGTATAATTCAGTCTGAGTTCAAAGGTCTGAAAGCCAGGAGCACTGATGTCTGAGAGCAGAAGATGGATGTCACAGTTTAAGCAGAGCAAGTATATTCACTCTTTCTCCACTTTTTTGTTCTATTCATGCCCCAACAGATTGGATGCTGGCCACCTACATTGGTGAGGGCTCTCTTCTTTGTCAACTGATTAAAATGCTAATCTCTTCTGGAAACACTCTCACAGACACACCCAGAACTAATGTTTTACTAGCTAACTGGCCTTTGATTCCACTGATATTCATTCTCCATTGCCTTCCATATCTACTTGGTTAATTCCCTCACTTACTTCAAATATTTACTCAAATCTATTTATTTAAATAAAATATACTTTGACAAACCTATCTGATACTATAACCTACCTCTGTCTTCACCCTGATACTCTAATCATCCCCTCATGACCCTACTATTTCTTTTTATGTAGCATTTATCAATGTTAATACAAGATATAATTTACTTAGTTATTATTATACTTGCTTATTTTCTGCCTGTTCCAGGTAAACATTAAGTTCCATTTTGGCAGTCTTCATCTGTTTTGGTGATTGATATATGCCAAGTGCTTAGGTTGGTGCCTGGCTCATAGTAGGCACCCAAGAAAAATGTGCCAGGAGATTTTTGTTAAAGCCACTCTAAGTTATAGCAGGCTATGGAATCTAGCTTGCATATTATTTTCCCAATATGTAAGAGATATAATACAGTCTCTTTTTTAGGATCTTCTGCTTTATGAGTCATAAAGTTGTTTTCTACATAATTTAAGAATGCTTTGAGAATAGCTTATTTGTCACTATTATTTATCCTTACCCCAGAAAACTTATAGGAGAGTTGGAAATCCCCTTTGAATATGAGACAGAGCAATTTAGAGTGTACAGTGTTGACTTACAGTTTTTCATTGTCATTCACCTTTCATACCAATGGTCTATTGCAGATAACCATCATTGTTTATTCTTTAGTTTTTATTCCTTGCATTTTTAAGCTAAGGTCCTCTACCATTCCACTCTTCATGTCAAATTGTATCTATTTTGCATTGTAAACACTTTTTATGTATAACACACTCTCTTGCCATTCTCTTGGTTGACATTTCAGCAGTGGAATGAATGCTCTAGGTTTTGGTTATAACCACCCACTAGGTTATGACCTCCTCTCAGTGTAAGCACATTTAATTTTCTCAACTGTATGCCATATGCCATACACTTGTGCTTTGGCACTTCAGTCAATGAATAATATCTGTCTCTCAGTACAAGGAAAAATTGTGATATGTGCTGTTTTAGATCTAGAAAATATATAGTTGTATATTTGAGTTAAAAATCTATGACCTATTTTACCTAAAACAAAACGAGTTAGGTCATTTTAATATTATTAGATCTTCTGATGTTAAGAGAAGTGTAATGTAAATGAGTGAATTTTAGTCATTCAAGCTAAAATGATAGAATATTTAGAATGTTTCTTAAGTATGATTTATTTGGCAAGTATTTCCTAAATTATAATAATGATAACCTAGAGGTAGAAACTATAACAAAAAACAATCACTGAAGGGAGGTGTAAAAATACCCTAAAATAGTACTAGATACACACTATAATAATTTTATATTTGACTGTTCTTATAGTTTCATATTTTTAATGGCCACATTTTTAATGGGTCACTTTTTCTACCCTTAATAGTGTCCGGATAGTCTCAAATTATGTAATTCAGCCATGCCAAGTTGCTCTCAGCATACCGGGCAGTGTTATACCAGACATTGTTTTTATTATGTAAAATCCCTGATATATACTCTTTGACTCTGACAATTACACCTCCCCAACTGTTGTTGTTGTTTTTTTTTTAACAACTGCTATTTCTCTTTTTAAACTTAGCTTAGGTGTTGCCTCCCTTTTCTGAATCCTACCTGGAAGAAGTAACTACTTTTTCCTTTGAAAATCTAGAATAATGTGTTATACATAACATCCATACAAGAGTATGCAGCTTATTTATATACAGGTACTTTTTTCCTACTAGACTAAGTCTCTTAAAGGAAATGATAATATCTTAGTTGTCCTAATATGTCCACAGCATAACATAATGAAGATATATGGTAGTTATTAAATTTTCAGGGGACTGAAAAATGGCTTAAGTGAGGATAACTCTGAAGTAATGACAAGATGAAGAGTAAGTTGAAGAATTCTGGGTTGCATAGAGCAGACTAGGTGTGATTGATAGTATTATCTCTGAGCTTCACTAAAGTATTTAAATAAGCAAAAATGATAGTGGGAAATTTAAAGTAAATCCAGTGATCTATTTGAAAAAAAAAGTAGGGAAACTATGTTGTTTCATCACAATGTTCTGAGTTCTAATAAAACTCAAGAAGCAAAGAAACCATAACCTAATAATCTAGGAAAATTTTAATTCAATGGAAACTAGCTTTGGTTAAAACCAAGATTTCTAGTTCATTATCAGCAGCTCACTTCTTTCTTTAAAAAAAAAAATTATTTTTTAAGGTGACATTGGTTAATGAATTTCAATGTTTCATCTGTACACTTTAACAGTAAGACATATATATATATATATATATATTTTTTTTTACACTGAGTGTTCACTTCCCATAGTTAGATTTCTTTCTGTCACCACATATTTGACCCCCTTTTCCCCATCTACCGCCCCCACCCCTTACCCCCTCCTCTCTGGTAACTGATCAGCCGGAATCGAATAAAAAGCATAGACTACCAAAGCGAAGTACTGGACAGGCTTTATTGGGGGTCTGTGGGCGAGGTTCACTGGCCCCGGGGTTAGGGGCTGAGAAGTCGCACATGCAGGGGGTGAGGGAGTTGTTTTTAATGGCTCTTTTGGTCCCAGATGTGCTGGGTGTGGTGTTCCATTGTTCTGTTCTCGCGGTTAGGGTCTTTCCATGCCAAGAAGGTCCCTGCTGCAGTGTGAGGTCTCGATTGCATCAGCAGGCGGCCATCTTAGGTATTAAGCCACCTCATTGTTAGCGACTTAATGGGGTCTGCAGGTGACCGAACAGTAACCACTAGTCTATAGTCCATATCCATGAGTCTCTGTCTGTTTGTCCTGTTCATTTGTTGCTTTTAAAGACTTATATGTCTGGCTTATTTCGCTTAGCATGATTATCTCAAGGTCCATCCAGGTTGTCACAAATGGCAGTATTTCATCTCTTCTTATGGCTGAGTAATATTCCATTGTAAATACATGCCACAGCTTCTTTAGCTAATTATCTATTGTAAGACACTTTGGTTGCTTCCATGTCCTGGCCACCGCGAATAATGCTGCTATAAAGATTGGTGTGCAAATATCTTTTTAGATGTGGGTTTTCAAGTCTTTGGGATAAATACCCAGTAGACTGATTGCTAGATCATATGGTAGATCAATTCTTAGTTTTTTGAGGAACCTCCATACTTTTTTCCATAGTGTCTGTACCAATTTGCACTCCCACCAGGAGTGCATAAGGATTTCTTTTTCTCTGCATCCTCTCCAACATTGTTATTACTTGTCCTGTTGATTATAGCTATTCTAACAGATGTGAGATAGTATCTCATTGTGTTTTTGATTTGCAATGTTGAGCATCTTTTTATATGTTTGTAGGCCATTTGTATGTCCTCTAGGGAGAAGTGTCTGTTCAGGTCCTCTGCCCATTTTTTGATTGAATTATTTTTTTTTCCCATTATTGATTTGTATGAGTTCTTTGTATAGTCTGTATATTATGCCCTTAGTGGAAGCATTGCTTGCAAATATATTCTCCCATTCAGAAGGTTGTCTCTTTACCTTGTTGATGGTTTCTTTTGCTGAGCAGAAGCTTTCTTCTTTGATGTAGTCCCATTTATTTATTTTAGCTTTTACTTCCCTTGCCTTTGAGGTAAAATTCATAAAATCCCCTTTAAGTCCAAGGTCCTTGAGTTTAGTTCCTATGTTTTCTTCTATGCATTTTATTGTTTCAGGTCTTATATTCAGGTTCTTAATCCATTTTGAGGTAATTTTAATGTGTGGTGATAGAAAACAATCTAGTTTCATTCTTTTGCAGGAGGCTTTCCAGTTTTCCCAGCACCATATATTAAAGAGGCTTTCCTTTCTCCACTGTATGTTTTTGGCTTTTTTTTATGCTATTCTATTGGTCTGTGTGTCTGTTTTGCTACCAATACCATACCATTTTGATTACTGTCGCTTTGTAGTATAATTTGAATTTGGGCAGAGTGATGCCTCCTCCAGCCTTGTTCTTCCTTCTCAGGGTGGCTTTGGAAATTTGAGGCCTTTTGTGTTTCCATACAAATCTGATGATTTTTTAATTCTATTTCTTTAAAAGAAAAAAAAATGATGAGATTTTGATGGGGATTGCATGAAATATGTATAATGCTTTAGGTATTATAGTCATTTTAACTATGTTGATTTTTCCAGCCCAAGAACATGGAATATCTTTCTATTTCTTTGTATCTTTGATTTCTTTTAATAGGGTCTTGTAGTTTTCATTATATAGGTCTTCAAATGTTTTGTTAAATTTATTCCTAGGTATTTTATTCTTTTTATTGCAATTGGAAAAGGAATTATTTTTCTCACTTCTTTTTCTGACACTTCATTATTAGAGTATAGGAATATTATGAATCTTTGGACGTTGATTTTGTATTCAGAAACTTTACTGTATTTGTTTATTGTTTCTAGTAGTTTTCTTGTGGAGTCTTTTAGGGTTTTCTATGTAGAGAATCATGTCATCTGCAAGTAGTGACAATTTGACTGCTTTGTTTCCTATTTGGATGCCTTTAATATCTTTCTTTTGCCTGATTACACTCACTAGGACCTCCAATGTTAAATTGAATAACAGTGGTGATAGTGGTGACAGCCTTATCTTTTCTTTGATTTTAGAAGGTTTTTAGTTTTTCAGCATTAAGTATAATATTGGCTGAGGATTTGTCATAGATAGGCTTTATTATGTTACTTTCCTTCTATACTTATTTTGTAAAGTGTTTTGATCATAAATGATTGCTGTATCTTGTTGAAGGCTTTTTCTGCATCTATTGGTATCATCATATGATTCCTATTTTTTAATTTGTTTATTTGATATGTCACATTAATCAATTTGCATATGTTGAACCATCCCTGTGTCCCTGGGATGAAGCCCACCAGATTGCAGTGTATAATCCTTTTAATATGTTGCTGTATTCGGTTCACTAGTATCTTATTTAGAATTTTTGCATATGTGTTCATGAGAGAGATTTGGCCTGTAGTTTTTTTTTGTGTCATCTTTACCAGTTTTTGGTATCAGGGTAATATTGGCCTCATAAAATGAGTTGGAAAGTATTGCCTCCTCTTTGATTTTTTTGGAAGAGTTTAAGGAGAATAGGTATCAAATCTTCTTTGAAAGTTTGGTAGAATTCACTGGTGAAGCCATCTAGTCCTGGACTTTTACTTTTTGATACATCTTGTATGATCTTTTGTATTTCTGTCATAATTTCCTCTCTTTCATTCCTGATTTTGTTTATTTGTGTCCTTTCTCTTTTTTCTTTAGCGTATTTAGGCAATGGTTTGTCAATTTTATTAACCTTCTCAAAGCAACAGCTCCTCATTGCATTTATTTTTTTCTATTGTCTTTTTTTGTTTGTTTTTAATTTCATTTATTTCTGCTCTAATTTTGATTATTTCTTTCCTTCTGCTGACTTTAGGCCTCATTTGTTTTTCTTTTTTTAGTTTTTTAAGTAAAGCATTGGGTTATTTATTTGGGCTTCTTCTTGTTTTTGGAGGTAGGCCTGTAATGATATGAACTTTCCTCTTATGTCTGCTTTTGCCATGTCCCAACAGTTTTGACACATTGTACTATCATTATCATTTGTTTCTATGTATCTCTTGATCTCTCTTTTTATTTCTTTCCTGACCCAGTTATTTTTCAGTTGCCTATTGTTTAATATCCATGTATTTGAGGGTCTTCCTGCTTTCTTTTTGCAGTTGATCTTTAGTTTCAAGGCATTATGATCATGGAATATGGTTGGTATGGTTTCAACTTTCTTATATTTATTGAGACTATCTGTGTGTCCCAGAATGTGGTCAATCCTTGAGAATGTTCCATGTACACCAAAGAAGATTGTATAATCAGCTGTTTTGGGAAAGCTCTGTAAATATCAATTATGCCCAGTTAGTCTAATGTGTCATTTAAAGATGTTATTTCTTATTGATTTTCTATTTAGGTAATCTGTCCATTTCCGATGAGGTATTTAGGTTCCCTACTTTGATGGTGTTTTGGTCTGTTTCTCTCTTTAGTTCTGTTAGTAATTGCTTTAAATATTTCAGGGCTCCCTGATTGGGAGCATGTTATGTCTTCTTGGTGCATGATTCCTTTTATAACTATGAAAGGTTCCTCAGTATCTTTCTTTACCTTTTTTATTATGAAGTCTATTTCATCTGATATTAGTACCACTACTCTCAATTTTCTCTGAATGTCTTTTGCTTGAAATATCATTTTCTACCCTTTCACTTTGAGTCTATATTTGTCTTTAGAGCTGAGATGTGTCTCCTGGAGGCAGTATATGCTTGGGTTTTATTTTTTGACCCATTCTGCAACTCTTTCTTTTTATTGTTGAGTTCAGTACATTAACATTTATGGTGATTTTTAAAATACAAGGTCATCTTATAATCATTCTATCTTTTGCTTTCTGGTAGCTTGGTGTTTCCCTTGCTTCCTTGTCCCTGTATTTCTATTTTCTTTATTTTATTTTGGCTTTTGTGGGTTTTCCCTGTGATTCTTCTTGTTTTATGTTATATACTTCAGTTTTAAATCTGCAGTGTATGGTTACTTTTATGAATTTTAAAAGGATAATTATTTTCTTCTGCGCATGCCTTATCTCCATTCCCCTTTGCGAATCTGGTTCTTTGAATCCTCTCCTTTTCAATCATTGTCTCAAATTGTCCCTCTGTATGTTGAACGTTCATTACTATCTTGCTATAGCAATTCCCTTAATGTTTAAGGTATTAATGCCCTGTTTTTAGTAAGGGTTGCACTCCTCTGCTTCTATTTGTCTGATAGGCACTTTACTCTTAATTATGGGTTTTTTTTTTTTTTTTTTTGTCTATTTGTTTTAGGTGAGCTTATCCCTTTCAGTACTTCCTAGTGCAGGCCTTAGGAAGTAGTTTAGAATTCCCTCAATTTTTGTATGTCTGGAAAGGTCTTTATTTCTCCTTAATATCTAACAGAGATCTCACTAGATACATTATTCTAAACTGGTAGTTCCTTTGACTTAATATTTTGAATATTTGATTTCACTTCTCTCTGGCTTGTAAGATTTGTGATGAGAAGTTCGATGATAGTCTAATGGGTTTTTCTTTATCAGTTACTGTCTTCTTCTCCCTGGCTGCCCTGAGAATTCTGTCTTTGTCCTTGATTTTTGATAATTTTAATACTATGTGTCTTGGAGAAGGCCTTTGGGTTGAGATAATTGGGTGTTGTGTTGACTTCTTGAATTCCAAGGTCCAGCTCATTTCTTAGATTTGGGAAATTCTAGTCCACTATTTGTCTGAAAATGCTTTCTAGTCCCTGCTCCTTTTCCTCACCTTCGATAATGCCCATTAGTCTTATGTTTTCTCTCCTGATCATATTAGCCTTTTCTTGTTTTTCTCTTTCTTGATTTTTCATTCTTCGGTTTCTCTCTTTTTCCTTCTGATTTATTTCTTGATCTCTGTCTTCATTATCACTGATCCTTTCTTCCATTCGGTTGACTCTGTCTCCCAGGCTTGCTATTTCATTTTCAACTCTTGCAGTGTTTTTTATTTTTATTTCCAGAAGGTTTTAATCTCCTTGCTCTGCCCATCTAGTTGTTTTTTCAATTCCTGAAATTGTTGATATGACTTGTTTTGGAACTAACTCACTTTTTAGAAGTTCCATCATGAATTCTCTGTCATTTAAATTGTATATTTCTAAGTCTATAAGCTTATTTTCTGGAGATTTTTCTCTTTCTTTCTGAGATGCCTCTTTACCTTGTTTGTGCATGGTGTTTAATGGACTATTTTTCTTCCTGGGAATTAATGGAAATGTATTCAACTTTTTTTCCAGAAAGATTTATTATATAAAGATCTCTCTTTAGCCTGTTGCAAAGAAGATGCTTTTCTTTTGATTTCCAGTAGGTGGAGTCTAAGCCTCGGATCCCTGCTTTATATAATGCCTTTTTGTCTTCTTATAGATGTTTAATCATGCTCACTACTCTCAGTCTCTGTCATTATTAGTGACAGTTTTGGTAGCATTTACTCAGGTATCTTTGGGGCTCCCTTGTTTGGTCTCGGAAGGTATGGGGGAGGGTCTCTCTGGGTTGGGGGGTGAGGACTATGGCTCAGCCTTGGTTTTGTAACCACAACTGGTAAAAATCAACTGTTGTTTCTCTGCCATCCCGCTTCTGTGCTTTCTGCACTGATGACTTGGCCCTGCCATGGAGCTTACAGCAGTCCCAGGCAGGGCTTTTCAGGGAACTCACCACACCTTCTTCCTTCCCCGTTCTCCTACAGGGAGCTCTGGTGGCTGTGAGATGCAGTTTCTTTATTTCTCCCAGTTTTTTGCCCAACACCAGGAATTCTGACCTGCAGTAGCTCTTATGGACAGATCCTACACTCAAATGTTCTGGTGTGCAGTTTGGGAGTTTTGTGTTGAGTTTTAGATGTTCAGCTTATTGTTGTTTTGAGGAGGGACCAGGAGACACATCTTACTCCACCATGTTTCTCCAAACTCAATGCTCATCTCTTTCTGTACCTATTCAGAGACTAACTTTCCAGAACATATATAATAGAGAAAGGGATAGGCAAAAGCGTGTTACACACTTGGATGCTTAGTCACATGTGGAAAAGCTTCAGAAACAGGGATGGGATAGAAGAGGGCTGGGATTATGTATGCCAGAATGTCCTGTGCTTTATATTGCTGAGAGATAGAACTAAACTGCATCTCACTTTCTAACTTAGTCAGAGAAACTGCCATTTTGAACAAAAGATCCAATTTTAGTCCTGTGGACCTAGAGTTGATCACTGTTTGTTAGGTATCACACATTACACTAGATGCTATGCAAAGCAATCTGATGTTTAGATGATAAATTAGATGGGGAAGGTGTCAATATATCTCATGTGAGAGAGTAAAGTAGACAAACGACACTTCACCCACATTGTTGTCGTCAAACCTTAGGCTGATATAGACTTTGCCTATTCAAAGGGGTGGGTACAGAGCCTAAAAAAGGTATGACAACCCATATGGTAACAAAAGGGAAATAGAATATTTCCCCGAAGACATGGAGAAAAAAAACCAAATATCTGAAAGTGACTTTTTTGAGAAGCAGATGGAGACTTAAGGAGACATCTGTGTGGTGACATCTAAAATATGGAGTAGACAGGAATCATGGATGAGAAACAATTTGAACATCAGTAATAAATCTTAAACTTTTCCAAATCACCATCAAATGAACAAAAGAATATAAAAACAGAAGGAAAATTCAGCATTTTTAATGAAAACTATGGGAGGATGCCATCCAAATGCTAGAAACATCAAGATGGGACAATGTTAAATTAAGGCAATGGAGAATTTCTTAAAAACCTTTTCCAGAGAAAGCAGTATGAGATTTTAAGAATTAAGCAAAGATGATCAAGAAATTAAACTAATAAATATTTCCCTAATCTGTTACATTGAGACTATAGTTGAAGATAGGCTATGGAATAGGAGAAAAATCTGTTAGAAATTCTTTATTAATAATATATCAGTTGAATTCAGAATTAAGTTACTTAAGAAAAACAAGAGCAGTAATGCTTGTTTTAAATAGGATGATTACAGGATATTTCTAGCTGTGGAATGGTAGAAGATAGTACCCAGAAAGGACAGTTGCTCCCCAACTTATGAAGGGGTTATATTCCAGTAAACCGATCATAAGTTGAAAATATTGTGAGTTAAAAATACATTTAATAAACCTAACCTACTAAGCATCATAGCTTAGCCTCCCCAACTTATGGAACATGAAAAATACACCAAAGAAAAATAATTTAAAAGTTAGCCCCTCT